>JZKD02S1718569.1:336980-360920 GCA_000966675.3 Picea glauca
CTCATTAGGAGGTTGCCCCCTCGAAGAGGCAAGTGAACAGGAGAGGATCCCTTCCATAATGGGATCCATTGTATGGTGTTGCCCTACCTCAAGGGTTTGGTAATAATAAAGTGTGGTTTCTTATATCTTGCTTGTGGATGTATTGTGTATTCAGTATTTTTGGGGATTATATTGGTATATCTATTCAGGTTCTTAACAAAAACTAGTTAGTTAGTCACAACCAGGAAGCGTGAGTACAGGGAGGATATTGGGATCCCCTGGTAGATCACAAGCAGGACCGTTAGGTTTCATTTTGATAGGAGCACCAAGATCAACAATGGCTCTTCATGTAGGAGGTTCGATTGCATGATACCCATAATTATGGGGTAAGGGAGACGAAGATGTTGAGAAGCACTAGTTCTTGTGCGAAGCAATCTGGAGATCCATAGGGACTACGGATTCAAATAAGTTGGTTGAGTTCTAGACTAACTTGAGAGGTCATGCTCTCAAGTGGTACATGAATATTATTGAGCCAGGAGTGCCAGGAATGCAAGATCAAGCATTCAAACTTGGCCAGGTATAGACAAGGTTCATAGCGGAGTTTAAGCTACCTTAGTCAGAACAAAAATCTTTGTCTGAGTTGCACAAGATCCAACAAAGGGAAGGTGAATCAGCCTAGGAATACAACTAGAATTTTAAAGATGCTATAGGGAGGTTATCACATACAATCCATGAGGAACATCAAAGAGAATGGTATATTCAAGGATTTCTACCTCTGACACAGATTCCACTAACGCAACAACGGATAGCCACTTTGATAGATGCCTTGGAACAATTGATGAATATTGAAGCCATGGCGGGATATCCTGGGAGCCTGAGAGTGACCAGACCCCCAATAGATGCAAATTTGGCACAAATACAAGGGAAAATATCAATGCTTATAGAAAATATTCAAGAACTGACGATACCTATACCCAGATGACCACAAGTCTCGTGTACCAGATGTTATATAGAAGGACATCTGGTGAATGAATTTCCATGAATGAGGGGAATGAGACCTCCTCATAATTCTATGGGACCCTCACCAAGACCCATGGGAGGAGTTGCGCAAGTATCTGCATACTTACCATTCCATAACTCCACTCCATATCATGCTTTTCCAAGGAGCCAAGCAGCACCAACAATTGAGTATTGTGAGATTTTCTGAATCCATGGGCATGGGCTGAGACAGTGCCCCATTATGCCAAAATATTTGACAGTACCGAATACCGTACACTATGAGTTCTGCACATCTACCACACATACTACTAATCAATGTAGAGATTTGGATGCACTTGCAAATAGGTTGGACTGAACAAAATTCAGGGTGAATGAAAACCCTCAGGGACTAGGAAGAGGTTGAGGACGTGGAGCTGGAGGAGACTTCAGAGGAGGAAGAACCGGGGGAAGAGGGCCAAGAATATGTTATAACTATGATGAGAAAGGCCATATGGCGAGATACTATCCTCATATGAGGCGACCATGGTGCTCTCACTGCAGAACCAATGGGCACACAACTGAAGAATGCCCATAACTAATTGTAAAATGGGAAGATCGGGTACGTCAATGAGGAAATAACCTCATCAGTTCAGAAATCAAGAGAGTTATTAAAGGACAATTTCCCAACCTCAATATCATTACTCGAGGAGGAGAAAATATAGGAATTGATGCTAATAATCTACCCCAGATCTAGAAAGCAGCACCTAAAGAAGACATGTATGACCCTCTAAAACAAAAGTTGTTCTTTAAAAATTCCATAGAAGTATTTCAGAATATCCCTATTCCTGAGATGCAAGAGAAACCCCCACATCCTATTGTTTACCCTAATATTTCACAAGTCCCTGCTTCACCCCCTGCACCCAGAAACCCTGTAGTCACACCAAGACAACTTGAGAAACCTAAAAATGTAGTTAACCTTTCATTTCAATTATTCTCTGACATTCTTGGGAATGACCAATTAACAGAAAAGTTATGCAGCGTGCTATACCTAGTTTTAGGAAATGAGGAACCCACAAAAGAAAGAATAATGATTAATCTTCCTGAGAAGAGTACTCAGAGGGTGTACAGAAGGAAAGTATGAACTGGAAAAGAATTAAGACTAGTAGCCCAGTTAGACAAATTTGAGATTAAGGATGTCATGTTGGATCTAGGATCTGATGTGAACATTCTGCCTAAAAATACTTGGGAAGCCCTACGAAAACCCAAGTTGACATATTCCCCAATCCAGCTAAGGATGGCTAAACAATATTGTATTATCCCCATAGGAAGACTGGAGAATGTGTAAATAGATGTTGCGGGAGTGAATACTATATCTGACTTTGAGGTGATTGAAATCATGGGGGATAAGGACCCTTACCATGCACTACTTGGAATTGATTGGGCCTATGACAACTATGCGGTGATCGACCTAAAGAAAGACACCATGACATTTGAGGATGATGGAATCAAGGTAGTTCAACCCTTGGATCCATATGTAGGCCCCAGATATAAAGAGCCAACAAACAATAATATGGAGGGAGAGGAATTGGATCAGTTGTACACTGTAACAACAGGAACAAGAGAAGATTACATAAATCCTATTGTTGATGTATCGGTAAGTTGGAGGAGTATACAGACAGTGGACGAAGATTCAAAATTGGCATTTGATAGTTGGAAGCAAGTCTCATACGAAATATTCTCAAGGAGATGCGCAAATGTCAGAGAAACTAGATGGGTTGGGCCCAAGGTAAGAGAACACCCAGTATATGATGGTACATTAGGACTTAAAATTTTTCTGCTCAGCATGGAAGAAAAGGTAGTAGAGGATAAAAGGACCTCAGTACTAGATTTATCCCTCCAGGATACCCCTACCAGATGGTGGGCCAATCATAAAGCCTTACTCAGAAATTGAGACCCTGTGAAGCAAGCTATCAAGTATAGGTTTCAGAATAAGGAGCAACTGGAATCAAATATACAGACAGATTTCCATGTTACACAACTGTTCAACAGAGAATCTGATCCTAAAGTACATATTGAACAGTGCGTGACACAGTTGCAAGTTGCAGAAATACTCTCTCGCTTCTACATTCAGGTATTTCCCCACTCACTAGGTCCAATACCGAAATCTTGGTTCATACATGAAGAAACCATAAGACATACCAGCGACTGACAAACGTTGGTATATCACTTTTGCAAGAAATTCTCGTTTACAAGTAAGTACCATGATCTTGAAGTAGTCCTACAAAATATTAAAGAATTTCTTTCTACAGACAATAGTAATCAGAAATCAAACGTAGTGTTATGTTAAAAACATAGCCGAGAAATTCAGACTAATATTCACATAACCTCAGAAAAAAATCCTATATAATGCTATGAGATTTCCAGGGATTCATAAATCTTAGATGATTTAGAGGAATTGAGAAACCTAGCCATTAAAGAGATAGAAGGGAACAAAGAAATCCATAACATCATACCCAGTCAGACTAATAGTTCTTATAATCACTCATTAAAGTTGCACAAAATCAATATAGGGACCACAGAGCAACCTAAGATAGATATGGTGGGAGATTACTGGGATGAACAAACTATTCAAGAAATACAAAGTATGTTGTGGGAATATGAGGATTTGTTCCCAAAGACCTTTTCAGAGCTAAAGGGGATCAAAGGAGTTATGGGAGAAATCAAAATCGAATTAAAACAAGTATCAAATCCTGTGAGGTATAGACCATACCGCCTTAACCCTAGAGTAAAAGAGAAGGTTAAGAAGGAGATAGACATTATGTTGGAAGCTTGACTTACTTTTGCAGTGGAATAAGAATAATGGGTCATCCCAATAGTCATCCAAAGAAAGAAAGGCACAGAGGATATGAGGGTCTATGTAGACTATAGAATCCTTAAATTTGCCTTTGTGCATGACCCTTTTCCAACACCTTTTACTGATGAGGTGCTAGAACAAGTTGCGGGGAAAGAAGTATACTCATTTACAGATGGATTTTCAGGGTACCACCTGTTACACATCAAAATTACTCACTTCGTAAGTGTCACAAGTGTTGCCATCGTAAGTGTTGCAAGTGTCGCATATTGTTCACAAGTGTCGCAAATGTCAAGCAAAGCATACTGCCATGACGACGACACCAAGGAGACACTTAACACACCTCAAACATCTGATTTGGAAGAGTAGGAATGCCTAACTGAAGTCATGAAACTTTTTCCATCTGAAAACACTGAAAAAACTAGGTTTTTGGAGGGGAGCGCTCCCCCATACCTCCTCTGGGAGTGCTGGCACGCCCCCTTACACTGTTGGGGAGCGTTATAAATCTCCCTTGGCCCTTTTGAGGGAGCACTATAGACCTTTGGAGCGTTGGCACCCCCCTTAAGCCTAGTAGGGAGTTCTACAATGCCCTGATGCCCCTTTTGAGAGAGCGCTGCCTATTCTGGGTAGTGGTTAAGTGGTTGAGATGAATGGGGGAACGATCCATTCATTCTTGGAGGTCAGTTGAGCTCAAATCCCTAGTCCATCCATGATCTTAGGGTAGATCCTCAACTGAAGGAGGCAAATCCTCAAATTTCCCAAGGATATCTCAAGTGGTTAAAGCCTCTCCAAGGCTATATAAGCAAGCTTTCTAATGGTGAAAGGGGTACAGAAAGAGAGAATCATACCAAACTTATGATCTCATGAGTGGTATGGGATGCAATTGGAGAATGACACCAGAGTTATGATCTCATAAGTGGTGCTGGAACAAAGGTGATTTTGAAGCAAGAGACCTATGATCTCATAGGGAACAATTGGTGAAGCTATTGTCATTATGATCATGGATCTTTTGAGCAAGGGATAGACAAGGAAGACTCGGCAGAACTGCTGCAATCTATCTACCGCTGTAAGCAATGTTTTGTCCTCATTAATATGATTTGCTTGGCCTGTTTCTTTCTAATTTGTGTTCAATCTCACATGAATTTGTCTCTTTAGTAGATAGATCTATTCAGGGCTAACCTCGATAGAGTAGGAAGTGGTCGTACTTTGTTTGTCTACAGGATTCCTTGAGGAGCGAAAGATCGGATCTCAACTCGGAGCGTGCAGGGACAAACGTCGATTAAAGGTACTCCTCTTCTCCTTCCTTCTCACACACTAGTCCACCTAGATCTAAAAGGAAGTCAGTGACCATGATAAGCACTTTCTGTCTTAGAGTTAAGAGTCTATCTCTTTGAGGGGATCTACCTGTCTGCAGGGAGATTTTCCTACAACACCACCAAGTAAGGATTGTCGAAGAGGACAAAAAAAAGACCACATTCATAACAAAATGGGGGTCTTTCGCATACAATGTGATGCCATTTGGATTAAAGAACGCCCCTGCAATTTTATCTGCAATTGTAATATTAGATTTCAGAGAGTTTATTCACAATTTTATAGAAGTTTATATGGATGATTGGATGATATACAGTCTACTCAAGGAACATGTAGCATTGTTACGTCTAACGTTGTTACGTATGATGTTTGACAGATGCAGAGAATTGCATATATCATTGAATCTCAGAAAGTGTATCTTTTGTGTACCACATGTAAATTTGTTGGGCCACATCATATGCCGAGAGGGAGTACTAGTAGACCCATCCAAAGTCACGGTTATTTTGAATATGCTACCACCTACGAGTGTGAAGAAGTTGCGCTCCATGCTAGGACACATAGGGTACTATCGCATGCTCATCAAAAGATATGCAAAAATTACTGCACCTCTGAAAAATCTATTGAAAAAGGTCGAAATGTTCCACTGGAATCCATAATGTGATAAAGCATTCAAGACCCTAAAGGAGAATCTCAACACAACACCGATTCTGATATTCCCAAACTGGGAAAATTAATTTCACGTCCATGTAGATGCTTCAAGTATTGCCTTAGGAGCTATCTTAGCATAACCTGGAGATGGAGCCATGGATCATCCTATCTATTTTGCGAGAAGGAAGTTGTCACAAGATGAGCACAACTACATAATGACAGAAAGGGAGGGTTTAGCCATGATTTATTCTTTGCAAAAATTTAGACATTATTTGTTAGGTTCTCATTTTAAGTTCTTTACTGATCATTCTTCACTGAAATATCTAGTTAACAAACCTGTGAAGGGAGAATTTGTAGATGGTTGCTACTATTTTAGGAATTCTCTTTTGAAGTAATTATTAAGCCTGGAAGATGCAAGGTAGGACCAGATCACCTATCTAGATTAGAGTCAGAGGAAAGTGGTGGAGCAGTTGATGATCATCTCCCAGATGCAGATCCATTCTGGGTTGAGGCCATACCAGATTACTTGGAAGACATAGAAATCTTCTTAAGTTCATGATCCTACCCATAAACATATTCCGCAACCCAGAGATTCCATATGGTTGTTAGAGCAACGGACTACTCGTTGATCACAAGACAATTGTATAAATTGGGACTAGATAGTATCCTCATAAGATGTGTCTTGTACCACGAAAGACAGGATGTACTGTGTCAGTGCCATAATGGAGTTACGAGAGGCCATGTAGGAGGAAAGGCCACTACGTAGAAAGTCCTCCAAGATGGACTATGGTGGGAAATTCTCTTCAAGGATGAAAATGTATATGCTAGATCATGCGATGTTTTTCAAAGAGTAGGTAAGTCATCACGACAAGATGAATTACCACTTCAACTAGTTCGAGCTCTACAATCATTTGAGAAGTGGGAGGTTGACTTCAATGGGCCGATAAAACCCACAACTAAGCATTCAAAGGATAGGTACATTATTACCACAACTAAATATCTTACATGTTGGGCTAAGGCAATAGTTGTTCAGGACTTCTCAACCAATATTGTTTCTAGGTTCATTTTTAATAATATTATCACTCGATTTGGATGTCCTAGGAGTCTGAACATTGATCGGGGAGATCATCTTATTAGTAGCACTATAGAAAATCTTACAATAGATTTCTTTATCCAACATCACAAAAGTAGCCCCTACAACCCGCAAGCCAATGGAACCATAGAAGAATTCAACAAGATTCTGGAGAGAGGGTTAACAAAGGTCTGTTGTGCAAATCGGGAGGATTGGGATGACAAAGTTCTAGCAGTACTATGGGATTACAAGACAACTACAAAGAAACTCCACATGTACACGCCTTTTCAGCTAGTTTATGGGAAAGAAGATGTGGTGCCTGTAGAATTCATCACTCCGGGTTTGTACATTGCACAGATCACCCATATGTCGAAAGAAGAATCAATTGCGTAGAGACTCATGGAGTTACAAGAACTCAAAGAGACCAGTTTTTTAGCAGATTTCCATCAGTCGGTTGAGAAAGCAAGGGAAAAATATTGGCATGACATGCACATTAAAACTAAATTATTTGTGCAAGGATACAAGGTCCTACTCTATGACAGTCGGTACCAAAAGAATCCTAGCAAATTTCACATGCATTGGTTGGGACCATTTATAGTTGCAGAGATCTGACCTTCAGGAGTAGTCAGACTTGCACAACTGGATGGTATGTTGCGGCCATGATGGGTGAAAGGTGCTCGCCTAAAACCTTATATGTATCAAAATTGAGACAAAATGACTGTCTCTCTAGTCCGAAGTAGCATGTATAATAGTTAGATTTGAGTTTTTCTACAATTTTTCTAAATTCAGTTAATAAAGTTGATGTGTGCAGTGTTGCGCTGTGACATGTAGTTCATTTCTTTTTATGTCTAAGTGTTGTTTGATGCAGAATTGATTACTCAACAATGTAGGATTAGAAGCATAAAGAACCCATTAATGACAGTCATTAATATGATGGGGACACCTTTGTGGTCGGAGGGAGAACGAATCTGAACGCAATCTGAGTCCATGTGCCACATGAACCCAGTCTAGTCACAGCCTTTATTGCTATTATGGTACCCCTTCTGAATTTAGTTAAGCCATAAATCTGCAATACACAAATATGTCATCGGTATTCATGCTGAGATTCCCATCTGTCAAACAAAAAGGTCTAAAATCAACCACATCCCTGTCCAACTTGCACAATAAATGCCAGAATCGCCCAATATCTAAATATGTTGCACTGTGGAAGCCCCTCTATGCTTAGGATTTACCTCGTTAACCCGTCTCGTCGGACAAATCAGATTCAAGTTGTGTCCATATGGTCATGATGAACAACAATTATTACTAAACTTTCCAGCTAAGCCTAAGTACAAGACTCAGAGAACTCATCGTAGAATGCATTTTTTTTAAATAACTTAGCAATTTCTGAATTTTGTAGAGTGAGAAAGCCTGTGCAATCCTAAAACCCATAGTTGTGATCCCCAATACTTAGTTAGCCACAGAATTTGTTGATAACTCAAAGCCCACAATACCAAGAGCTACAGGAATTCGAAGCTCCATGTCCAAAGATGCAGTACCAGATGAGCCTTGCGATCCCTGAGTTGAGGTCGTGGGTGATCTAAAGAGGAAGGTGGAGTAGGTCAAGCTCCTTGATCTTGACTTAACAGACCTAGTCTTGTTCCCCCAGATGAACATAGAAATTTTTTGTAGTATCACTCCAGACGAGTCGAGAGGCATGCAGTTCATGCCAAATCATGAGTTCATCAACCTATTCAACTCAACTATTATGAACCTCAGAGATCTACCAGTGTTTGGTACCACTGGTGATGTTTCGCAGTGCACCAAATTCTTGATCAACAGGGTGCACAACCAAAGTCTCTAGTTCGATAGGCGGTATCCAATCCACGCCGATGACATCCATCAAATTACTGGACTGTCCCTTGAAGGTGAGGACGTGTCTAAAGGATTCCAAGCTCCTAGTAAGCATGGAAAGAAGAAAGGGGAGCCCAACCTCTATGAAAGGTTCCACACACAGAGGTGGGGGAGAATAGCCAAAATTGACCCCATACTACTAGAGACAGTTAGGATTGGCTGCAACATCATAGCCAACAAGGTTATGAGATCATACTACAAGGGAGAATGCATGTTGGATGCATTATCAGTAGCATATTTTTTCACCAATGGCACTGTATTCAACTGTTGTAGTTATCTGTTGGAGGAACTACTTGTGGCTTGCGAGGAAGCCTAGGAGAAGGGAGGTACCTTCACATATGGATACCTATTGATGGCGTTCACAATGCTAAAGTGGAAGCCACCTGCTGGAATACCATTGGCGCTAGTAGAAAAGGGATGGATTGTGAAGATGTTTGAGCCCTTGCATTCCAGGATGGACTCGGAGAACAAATCCTTCAACAACATGATGTTCTCCAAGTGGTACAATAGGATTATCGATGCAATGCAAAGGTTTCACATTCCACAGGATATCCTCAACTGTAACACGAGGAACATCACTTTTAGCATGAATTGAAATCATACTTTTGCATGGTTGAGGCATGCTAACAATAAGTATTTCCATTTGAGGATGCTTATGTTCTATTTATATGAGGAGGACTTCCAAAAATAGGTAAGGTCGTGGTCGGGAGTTAAACGCAACCTGCGCAAGTCGGGGATGCACTACATTTTGCCGGCAGAGATGCTAAAGAAGAAATACAAAGAAGAAGGAGTAGGATCAAGATCATGACTAGAGGCGTAGAAGAAGGAATCTTTGGCATAGACAAACTCTTAGGAGGATGAGGAGATGCAACCACTGGAGCGAAAGAAAAGAACATTATCGATCTTCCCGCAACTTCCAGAGAAAGCCATGTTGATAGGTAAGGATTTCAAAGAGATTATGAGCATTGTGTTCATCATGGAACCATTGGAGAATAAGTTCAGAACTAGGGTCTCGTCGAGTAAAGTTTTGAACCCCTAACCCCTTTCAACTGTTGTCCCCTGTACTCGCTCAACAGTCCAAGCAACCCCAGTCATCCATAGTCAGGATGACCCTCATCCTGAAACCCTTCCATCCACCATCATCACTGAGAACCCGCCATCACCACCACAACACTAGTTGCCACCCCCATAAACCACCAGTCCACCCCAAAGAACTAATCTAGAGTCTATGTAGCTCAATCCCCCAGAACAATGTTGGCATCCCTACATACGTTTTCTATTTAAACAAGAAATCGCATTTTTTGTAGCAACCTTCACCTTGATCTTGTGAACATTATCATTTTGAGTTGATTACTGAATTAGAAAATCTGTTCATTAATTTTTGTTATTGCGTTCGTTGTGTTTTATGTTTGATTCATGACTGAAAGCATGACTCAAACATAAAAATCTAGCTTCGTATTATATTTTCTATACAAGGCATTCTTTTTAAGGGTCATCATGCTTATATCCAATTTAAATCCAACACTTGATTGACTTATCTTTGGAATGTTTTGAGTATTGATATAATTTTTACATCCTTAGATGGTTTGCATTTGAATTATGAGAAGTTTTTTTTTATTTAAACCCTTTACAAACACAATGGTCGTGCTATTAGTCATGGAAATTAATGCGCAAATATTGTACTATGTACTTAACTCACCTTGCTGGCATAGTGGTTTAATGAGACTTTCATTACATGTATAGGTTTTCGATGTCGTGTGTCAGATTTTCATTACCAGGAACGGTAAAGCTTCATGAACAAACCCTCAATGTTCATGCTATGATAACACAAGGACTTCATTATGGTTGTTTCCCTTTTATCCATTTGGATCTATTCCTATTGCTCCTACCATCCAAACCTAGAATTATTTTGAGTCACCCCTGTTACATCCTAGTTGCATTTATAATGGCTCTTGTTGTTTGTTTAGAGCCAAATGGCTCTCAGGCATTACTCTCCCATGATGATGTGATCGAAGATTTAAAGAGCCAAGGATGGGAGGCCTTCCTTAAAACATTTGAAGGTTATAACCTCCATGTAGCGAGGGATTTTGCACAGACTTTCGATGGGTGCAGAGTGAAAGTTGGAGATACCCAGTTAGAGGTAATCAAGGATTTTGTGAGTGAATCCATAGGGATTCCATCCACCAGCGAGAGATGGTTCAAAAACTCAAAAATTGAAGAAATACTTTGGATCCTCTTCATGACTTCTAGGAAAATCAACTGTTGCAAAAAAGGTATCCCTATTTCTTTGGTTAAACCTAGGTAGCATGGTCTGTTGTTGATTCTCAAATAATTCGTGACCTGTGAGGGTCGTTATGGTTTAGTTTTCCTCTATCATATATGACTTCTCGTGCATTTCATTGGTTTTCAATTAAACGTGCCTTTCTATCTGTTGAGAATCCTATACAAAATGTCTAAAAAGTATACGAGACAGAGCCTCGACTCTAGTATTTTCCACCACAGCTTGATTAAAATTTTGTTGATTCACCATTTGACAACTTTGGGTGACTATTGGGATGGATTTTTAACAAGAAATGGTTTTGCTACGACCATTCCTGTAGAAATCCCTAATTCAAGTGAGCCACCGATGAAAAACAAGTTGGACATTCCAAGTAATGAACCAGACTCTCTAAACAGAAACCCTCGAGACGAGGTAATTCCAAGTCAGTCTTCACATTAGAAAAAGGTTTTTGAATTCGATTTAAGTGACCCTCTTATGCCTAAATTTGATGTTGGCTAGAACGCCACTGTGAAAACCGATGTCAAAAAATATTTCAAACAGACAAAACAAAAACACATAGCATTAGGGTTTCAGAACAAAAGAGAAGGTAGTCTTATTTTGAGAAAATTGAGGAATTGAACTGACTCTCATTTGAGCTTGATCTGCCTAATCGAGGTCAATGAGGTCTCAGACTCTGAAATTGAAGATTTCCTGGCTTTGGAAGACCCGGATTGTCAAAGATTTGATCCTGCCAAACCCTACAACTTTGTTACGAATCTACTGTCGTGCCTCAGGGGTAAGGAAGGGTTCTCTGGTATTGGGCTTGGTCAAGGGAAAATAATAAGTAAGGTCAATACAACCATACTTGAATGTACACTTCATCAACATATTGTTCCTCCTATACAATGTGATGTTTGTTTCCACTGGATCGAATGATATTACACTGATATAACCATCCTTCAAGCTCTGATTAAAACACTCACATCTCAAAGTGAATCACTAAGACAAGAAAATCGCGACCTCAGAGTAAATGCAGAGAGGAAAGATAAACACCTTAAGAGGACAGGGAACATAGTGATAAAAAACGCAGCCAGTGTTAAAGAAATAATCAACTCAGAACTACCTGATCCATCTTTAGTCAATTGTTGAAGTGGTAAAATGATTTTTCCTCTTACTATATTCATGTTATCTATTTTGAATCGAATCAGTTTGAAATTGAATTGTGTTTGCTAAGATAAGACTGGCTACAGAATCTTTCGATTCTGTAGCCAAGTCATTTTTAAATATAAAATTAGGAATTAGCTATTAGAAATTGTCTAACTTATTCTTGTTTTTTTTCAAGAGATATTAGATCTTGTTGCTGATCATCTAGAGGAGAACATGTTTGATTATTCATTCAAATGATTAGTATTTCCTTTTCTGTTTATTTTGTAAAAACTTTTATTAATTTTTGAAGAATCGACTCTGTTAGGAGTGGTTGTTAGCCCTCTATTTTTGTAATATTTTTGATCTCATGAAATCCTATCCTATCCTAGGAGATAGGAAGAGGGGATTTAAAAAAACTTTAAATACTCTTCATCTTGTAAGTGAAAGACATCTTGGTCTGGAACATATTATGGACAAATGATTTTCAGAACTTTATGGAACAACTTATAGCATTTCGGCTTTAGACCTATGTGAATGTTGTCTCATTTATGTTTTGTTTCCCTTATTTTGGAATATTAATGTGTTGTATAGCTTTAGTCTCAATGACATATCATGTTCCATTGTATTCATGTTTTAAATATTGTTCATGATTTTTTGTTCCATATGTTTTGACTGTGATCATCATATCAATTTTAATATCGGGATTTCACTTTGATGTTTAATTGATAGATAAAAATGAATTTTTTACATAAAGATTTCTCTTATTGTAATCGTTTGTAATTATTAGATCACGAGATCACATGTGTCATGTTCTTAAATCCTATTTTTCGATACTCAACCTTGAAATTAATCAGGAAAATTTTAGTATAAGCCTACTGCAGATTTCTTTCACAGGCAGGACAACTGGATGCTTTTGATCGTACAGAGGCACAGACACATTAACAAACTAATAAAAGGTTAGCTTCACCCACTTCTATTTTTTGTCGTTGTATCTACTAGTGAAATAGGACAATCTTTGATTAGCTTTTGACCATCATTATAATCCTATTTCTAATTATGTTTGAGTTATAATTCTTAGATAGATGATTATAAAACATAAAATACAAAGAATATGTGCTTTCTTTATCTTCTTTTGAGAATGATTATAAAACATTGATTTTGCAAGGTTTTCAATTAAACTTGCAACCTGCAATTATTCTGTTCATAAAGTTACATGTTCATATTTAACTTTTTGCTTAATACATTTGTAAATAATTATATTAAAGTATATATATTATTATAGTTTTAGCATTAAGTATTTTATTTATTTTCTTTGTTTTATCACTTTAGTTGGCTAATGGAGCCACTAAACCCATCCGAAGAGATTACATCAAACGTCTTGTGTTAATTAGACAACCTCGGACCGGATCTATTCTTCCAGTTGATGACATGTCAAATTTGCCCATTAACAAATGGTGCTAGAAGGAGGGCCTAAATTCAATTGATGGCACATGGAGATCGCAAGACTCCTCCCCCACACACTCGCTACCCTGTCATAACACGTGGTCACTCATACAACAATGTTACTTTTGAAACAACAACTACCTAGAACGAAAACCCTAAGATTCCCGTTGAGCCAGTGACACCAGTTCCCCAAGGGGTCGACGTACAAGAAATTGTTTGTCAATCACTCATAAGAACACATAGTGCCTTAGCTTATATCAGACAACCTGGTAGGCCACTTAATCAACCCCATGATTTCTCAGATATCCAAGAACAACTTGAAGGCACTGGTTTGCTCCAAAATCCGTTAGGTGAACATACCACTAATCCTACCCAGACACCTATTCTTGGAGCCAAGGGATCTGGTATTCCACCTTCCCCACTTGGTTCATCTCCATCCTCTTTAGGAGGCGAATCATCTGACGAAGGCAGTTCCTCGTTTGAATCATCTCAGCCTTCGACACCACCAATGCCCATAGAGAACCAAAAAAATCCCGCCAGAACTTGGCTCGATCAAGATGTCGTGGTCGTACCCGGACCCTAGCACCCATTACCAAAACACCCGGAGAAATGGTTGCCTAAATTTGATCCAGATTCTAAGCAATCTGCTGAAGATCACATAATTTTTTTTATGTTGGCCATTAGACTCTAAAGTGTAGAGCATGAAGATGTAGTATGCAGACTCTTTCCTTATACATTTGAGGGCAATGCATCTACATGGTATTTCGCCCAACAGCCCCAAACCATTGTCTCTTGGGACAAATTTGAAACTTGTTTCTTAGAGAAATTTGGAGATGATAAATCTCCTGAAGTCTTGGTTATGGATCTCTCCAGTCTAAAAATGAATTCTAAGGAGAAAATAAAAGATTTTAACTAGAGATTTCTTACGTTAAAAAATAAAATTCCCGCAGATTCAATGCCCATTGAAAGTCTAATAGTCTCATATTACACCAAAGCTCTACATAATAACATAGCAATTTGGGTCAAAAGGTCTAAAAAGAACACTCTATTGGAAGCCTTTTTGGAGGCAAGCCAAATTGGAAAGGATATATTAAGATTAAAATACAATCTCAATAGTGAGGCTGAAACATCTTCATCCTCTAAAAAGAAAATAAAATTCCTTACTAGGCCTCCCCAAGCCAAAAGTCAACCAGAAACTTTAGACTTAGAAAGCTTGCAGAAATCTTTCCAAAAACTATCAAATCAGGTCATGGACTTGAAGAGATCAGCCGAGGAGGGATCCTCAAGCAAAGGAAGTTGTAAACCTCCATTTAGAAAACCTTTTCCTCCCAACCAGCCAAACCCGACCACTGAAGGTCTAAATTTCGAAAGATTGCAGTATGCTTTGCAAACCATTCTAGAAGCACATGATAATTCTTCTTCTGCCCTTCCTGAAAGTTCTAAAGATGTAGCTGAAGAAGAAGTATTGGAAGAGGAAAAATCATCCCCCAATATCTTCGGTCACTTCTCTCACAGTATTTTCCAAGAAAATTTTGAAACTGTCCATCCCTACAACACAAGAAGAAAAACATAGAACAAACCTTCTTCTGAAGCAAGTAATAATGTTCTTCCAAAATAGTCAAAGAAAGATTAAATAAAACAAAGTTTATCATCCCTTGTTTTAGAATACGATTTAATTGAAGATCTTAAAAAACTGAGGGCGAATATTTATGTTTTTGAGTTGCTGAAATTTCCCCTTATTCTGTAGAAAATGCTGCAGAGTATCGCTGAGAACAGTAAAAACAACAATCCTAGCAGCAAGAAAACAACATAAATTGGTTCAAAAACAACCCAAACGATCCCGACTAAAACGACATCTGAACCTCCAGATAAAAGGGATCAATCTGAGAAAACTGTAGCAAATGTAAATAAAACTAATTTAGGGACAATAGTTAAAAATCATCAGAATTCTGCTTTTAGCACTTAGAAAAATGTCTCTCCTTTCTTGTTAACTTTTGAACTTTTTAATAGGAATGCACATAATTGTATGGTCAATTCCAGTGCATCTTCAAATGTCATGATACTATTTGTTTGTCAAAAAATTAACGCAGAAGTTAAACCTCCTGATCTCAAAATCATTCTGCTAGATCGAACAAATGTAAAGTTAATCAATGACCTTAAAGATGCTCTTGTTATATTATCTTCCAATCCTAAAGTTCACCAAATTATTGACATTATTGTGGTTGACATCCCTGAAGTCTATGGTTTTTTTTTAAGCAGGGACTGGTCCGAACAGCTGCATGGTTACTTTGCCACAGATTGGTCTCATTTGTGGCTGCCAGAAAATGGACAACCCAATAAAATTAGGATAAATCGAGAACATTATATTAAGCACACCATGACGGATCTAAATGATACAAACAAACCTTTCACTACATATTCTAATTCATTTGAAATGCAAGGAATGAATACCTTCTTTGGTAACTTCATGACCAAAATTTCTCATATCACTGATCCAAGGCAACAATAAGAAATTATGACCTATACTCAGACATCAGCTTTACCGAATGTGCCAAACACTACTGACGAAGCTCAAATCTGGTCATTGTACTTTGATGGATCCAAATATAAAGAAGGAGACCGTACAATATGTGTACTCATAGATCCCGTAGGTAATAAGACTTTCATTGCCTGTCGATTAGAGTTCAAATGCACTAATAACACCGCCAAATACGAAGCACTTTTACAAGGGCTTAGGAAAGATTTGGATATGGACATATAGAATTTAATGGTATTCAGTTATTTAGAAATCATGGTTAGGAAGGTAAGAAACTCCATACATTGCTTTTCACCACATCTGAAAATTTACCAAACTGAGGTATGGAGTTTAATGAAATTTTTTTTAGCATTTAACATAAATTCCATTCCTAGACTAAGTAATTCGGAGGATGATTTATTGGATAATATCACTTTTAAACTATTTCCCACAGAAGGGCTTTCTCCTAATGCTTTTTCAATTGAATTTTTGTTTGGGCCATCGATCCCATCCAACATCACCAATTGGAGAGTGTTCGATGATGACCAACAGATCATCAACTTCTTGCATATGGAGGACACCTTCAAAGGTGCACTCATTGATGAAGGAACTCACGATGAAAACCTCTACAAATTCATGGTAATATCAGATCCGAGATCTCCTGAATCGACCTCTGATCTGGTAAACTCTATTCCTAGATCTGTTGTAAAACTAGAAAATTTTTATGACCTGCATGATAAATTTAGAGGGTCAGTTAGCTGTAAAATGAATAGTTCTTTTTAATTTATGAGATAGTTAATTTAGGAACAAAGGAAAATCCTCAAAATATTAATTTGGGAACGGGATGCTCCGAGAAAGAACGATTTTCTTTTATAAAATTGTTTAAAGAATTTAAAGACATTTTTGCTTGGACATACGATGATTTGAAAACATTTGATCCTAATATTATACAACATGTCATCCCCATGAAACCCCAGACCCAGCCTTTTCAACAGAAACTGAGGAAGATGCACCCTAAATTATAACCCACCATTAAAAAAGAACTAAATAAGTTACCAACTACAAAGATAATTTTCCCAGTAAGGCACACGCAATGGGTGTCTAACCTAGTCCCTGTAAGGAAGAAAAGTGGTGAAATTCGACTCTGTGTCGATTTTCGGAAGCTAAACCGAGCATCTAATAAAGATAACTATCTTGTTCCTCAAATGGAACAAATTCTACAGCATGCATCTGGTTCCTAAAGACTATCTTTATTAGAAGGCTTTTTGAGATACAACCAGGTCCTCATGTCTCCCTCAAATCAGCTCAAAACCACCTTGGGTACCCCATGGGGAACTTATGCCTACAGGAAAATGTCTTTTGGAATAATTAACACCAGAGCCACTTTTCAGAGAGCAATGGACATTTCTTTCCATGGCCTCATAAACCAGTCAGTCGTGGTCTATCTTGATGATGCCACCGTCTTCTCTAAAAACAAGAAAGTTCACTTGTCTCACCTTAGGGCTGTCTTAGAACGATGCTGCAAGTATGGAATATCTCTCAACCCTAAGAAATAAGTCTTTGTAGTAGAACAAGGAAAACTATTTGGGTTTATAGTGTCCAAATATAGAATGATTATTGACTCGAAAAGAACCCAAGCTATTGCTAAACTCTCCCCTCCCTCTACCAAAAAATCCATGCAGTCAGTTTTAGGTAAGATTAATTTCGTCAGAAGATTTGTCCCGAGTTTTTCAGAAAGGGTAAGACCATTACAAAATTTAATTAAAAAGGATGTTCATTATCATTGGGGACCATAATAAATTCAAGCTTTTGAATCCATCCGAAAAGACATAGTGGAAGCTCCTTCCTTGATGAGCCCCGATTTTTCCCAAGATTTCACACTTTACACCTTTGCTTCTGACCGATCTTATGTTGTTGTGTTAACACAGAAAAATTCTGAAAGCAATGAGATACCCATTGCCTTCATGAGCTCATCTTTCAAAGGAGAAAAGCTTAATTACCCAATAGTATATCAACATGCATATGTTGTTTTTAAATCAGTGAAACACTTCCGATCGTACCTGCTAAAATCCAAAACCAAGGTAATTGTTCCCTACCCAACTATAAGAAACCTGTTAGTACAAAAAGAACTGGGTGAGAAAAGGGAAAATTGGATGGCATCTCCATAGGAATATGATCTCGAAATAACCCCTGCACAAATTGTTAGAGGTCAAGGCCTATGCAAACTAGTTGTTGATTCACTTAAAGAAAATGAAAGTCAAATTAATACCTTAACTGTAAATCATCACAACAAAAAACAAATCAGCTGTGCACAAGTTGCTGCCAATTCTTGGTATGAAAACATTAAATTTTACTTAGCACATGGATCTACTCCCCGCTATCTTGACCCTAAGAACAAAAGAACACTAAGATTAAAATTTTCATCTTTCCAGTTAACAAATGATGTATTATTTTGAAAGAATTTTGATGGTATTCTTATGCGTTGTTTGGAAAAGGATGAAGCAGAGAAAGTGCTATCTGAACTTCATGCAAGTGAGGCTGGTGGAAACTTTGGTGGAGACAACATTACTCACAAAGTGTTAAGAGTTGGGTACTATTGGCCCACGTTATTTAAAGATGCCCATGCGTTGTGTCGTAAATGCATAATTTTCCAAAAGGCTGCTGGACGGGTGAAAAAGGCAACATTCCCTTTGCAGCCTATTACTGTAGATTCACCTTTTCAACAGTGGGGTCTTGACATCATAGGACCAATTAACCTTGCTTCTTCACAACAGAACAAATATATCATTACAACAACATATTATTTTACCAGATGGTCTAAATTTGCACCTTTGAAGGTGGTAAATACAAATTAGGTAGTATATTTCCTCAGCTCTCATATCATCACCCGGTTCGACATTCCCAAATGTTTGGTCTTTGATAACACTTCTTACTTTTCATCCCTCGATATGAACATTTTTTCCTTGGAAAAAGGGATTAAACTGAAATATTCTACTAGCTACTAGCCTCAAGGAAACGGTCTAGCAGAATCAACAAACAAAAATTTAATCAAGATCATCAAGAGGACAGTTTTAGAAAATCATAAGAACTAGCACAATGCACTACATAATGCACTTTGGGTAGATAGGGTCACCCCAAAAGCCTCTGTTGGTAATTACCCTTTCTTTTTCATCTACAGAAGAGAATCAATTCTCCCTCCACATGTTTTTCTTCCTTCTCTACAATTATCGTAGAAAGTTTAAGAGGAGGAGTGCCCTCCCCTTGAAAATTGAATTAATGCCTTGTTAAAACTGGAGGAAGTAAGAGCACAAGCAAAGTAGAAATTGGATCAGCACCAACAAATTGTAAAAAGTTGGTTTTATTCAAATTCTTCTTCTGATAGGAATTTCGATGTTGGAGACTTAGTTCTCAAGTGGGACAAAGCTCACGAAGGGAAAGGAGAACACACCAAGTTCCAGAATCTGTGGTTGGGGACATTCCTAATTTCTAAAAAATTAGGTCCAAGCTCTTTCTACCTGCACAATTTGGAGGGACAGCCAAACACCTTCCCAGTGAATGGCCAAGCTCTCAAAAGGTATTTTTCCTGATGGTTCCAGACCCACCTCTTTGTACATATCTTTGTTTTTTTTTAATTTTTTTTTTAATTTTTTATTTTGGTTCTTTTCATTTTGCTTCTTTGTGGTTTGTTTCTAAATAATTATGTCTGTGTCACCATTTCATTTGTGGAAGGAAAATTATAATTTTTATCCAAGGGAAACAACTGACTGCTTTTCAAAGAACCATGTTGTTAATTGTTAAACTCAAATCAGCAGAAGAAAGTTTCTACTCAAAATAGTGTTGTTGGTTTCTTTTCAAAATCTCAAGAGGATAACGATTATCATTAATAAACTCTTAACATTGTCCCTGTTTTTAAGAAAACAACTCAATTATACCTTCCTGTCCTTGAGATGGTTTCGTAACAGGAATATAAGTGTTTAGATCATGGTAAAAATCACTTAAAAAATAGATGAATTGTATGAAATCAACTTGTGTGTTCAAAATCTGAAATTTTCAGTATCACCCTGCTCTCTTGAATATCATAAAAGTTTATGCAAATTTATAAATTAATTCTAGAGAGTTGAAAGCTCTACAAGGTGTGGGAAGTGTTTGTAAACCTGCCGAGACACTGAACAGGTCTACTGGCAACGGGTAAATGCATCCATGATACCAAGGCAACTTCGTCGAGGTACTGAACAAGCCCGCTAACAGTGAAACAATGTCAGGTTCAAGAAAATTATCAGGTATGTCCCTTAAAATTAATCCATGAATAAAGATGTTCTTCATCATGAATGGATGACTTTTGGACATGATAGAGGTATTGGAGTGGGTTAAATGGCATCCCTGTTGAGGCTATGGACACCTGTTGGTAGCGGTGGCTATGTCAACATTATCAGAGACAATTCCATAAACATCATTCCTCTTGTAATCTAGATTTGATACCATATTACCTTTTGACAGAAACACATCTAATGCTGGACTATGTTTTTGAGTTTTTATCAGAATGCTTGACTTGTTGTCGACTGTTCATTAATTTTTTCTGATCTATCCTAACATGGATTTTCTGGTTATGCAGAGATAACTGCTTCACTCGGTACGTCGCCATTGTTGGAAGCCCTACATAATTTTTCTATTTAAACAAGAAATCACAGTTTCTGTAGTTGCCTTCACCTCGATCTTGTGAACATTATCATTTTGAGTTGATTACTGGATTAGCAAATTTGTTCATTAATTTTTTTTTATTGCATTTTCATTGTGTTTTATCTTTGATTCATGACTGAAATCATGAATCAAACATAAAAACCTAGCTTGGTATTATATTTTCTATACAAGGCATTATTTTTAAGGGTCATCATGGTTATATCCAATTTAAATGCAATGCTTGATTGACTTATCTTTGGAATTTTTTGAGTATTGATATAATTTATATATCCTTAGAGGGTTTGCATTTGAATTATGAGGAGTTTTGTTTTATTTAAACCCTTTACAAACACAATGGTTGTGCTAGTAGTCATGGGAATTAATGCGCAACTACGGTACTCTGTACTTAACTCACCTTGCTAGCACAATGGTTTAATGATCCTTTCATTACAGGTATAGGTTTTCGATGTTGTGTGTCAGGTTTTCATTACCAGGAATGGTAAATCTTAATGATCAAACGCTCAATGTTCATGCTATGATAATACAGGGGATTCATTATGGTTGTTTCCCTTTTATCCATTCAGATCTATTCCTATCGCTCCTACCATCCAAACCTAGAACTGTTTTGAGTCACCCCTGTTACATCCTAGTCACATTTATAATGGCTCCTATTGTTCATTTGGATATGAATGGCTCTCAGGCATTACTCTCCCACGATGATGCGACCGAATATTTAAAGAGCCAAGGCTAGGAGGCCTTCCTTAAAATACTTGAAGGTTATAACCTCTAGGTAGCGAAGTCTTTTATACATAATTTCGATGGGTGCGGAGCGAAATTTGGAGATACCCCTTTAGAGGTAATCAAGGAGTTTGTGAGTGAAGCCATAGGGCTTCCATCCACAGGCAAGAGATGGTTCAAAAAATCAAAAATTGAAGAAATACCTTGGAGCCTCTTCATGACTTCCAGGAAAATCAATTGCTGCGAAAAAGGTATCCCTATTTCTTTGGTTAAAACTAGGTGGCGTGGTCTGTTGTTGATCCTCAAACAATTCATGACCTATGAGGGTCATTATGGTTTAGTTTTTCTCTATCATATATGAATTCTTATGCATTTCATTGGTTTTCAATTAAACATGTCTTTTTATCTGTTGAGAAGCCTGTACAAAATGTCTAAAAAGTATAAGAGACAGAGCCTTGACTCTAGTCTTTTCCACCACGACTTGATTAAAATTTTGTTGATTCACCATTTGACAACCATGGTCGACTACTGGGATGGATTTTTAACAAGAAATGGTTTTTCTACGACCATTATTGTAGAAATCCCTAATTCGGGTGAGCCACTGATGAAAAAACAGTTTGAAATTCCAAGTAATGAACCAAACTCTCTAAACATAAACCCTCGATATGAGGTAATTCCAATTTAGTCTTGACATGAGAAAAAGGCTATTGAATTAGAGTTAAGTGAACCTCCTATGCCTAAATTTGATGTTGGTCAGAACACCACTGTGAAACTCGATGTCAAAAAATCTTGCAAACAGACAAAACAAAAACACACAACATTAGGGTTTCAGAAAAAGAGAGCAGGTCATATTATTTTGAGAAAATTGAGGAACCGAACCGATGCTCATTTGATATTGATCAGCCCGAATGAGGTCAATAAGGTCTCGGACTCCGAAATTGAATATTTCTTGGCTTTGGAAGATCCCGATTGTCAAATATTTGATCCTTCCAAACCCTACGACTTTGTTATGAATCTGTTGTCATGCCTCAGGGGTAAGGAAGGTTTCTCTGGTATTGGGCTTGGTCAAGGGAAAATAACAGGTAAGGTCGATACAACCAGGCTTGACTGTACACTTCATCAACATATCGTTCCTTCTATACAATGTGATGTTTGTTTCCATTGGATCGAATGATATTACACTGATATACCCATCCTTCAAGATTGTATTAAAACACTCACATCTCAAAGTGAATTACTGAGACAAGAAAATCTCAACTGCAGAGTAAACGCAGAGAGGAAAGATAAATGCCTTAAGAGGATATGTAACATAGTGATAAAAAACACAACCATTGTTAAAGCAATAATCAACTCAGAACTACCCGATCCATCTTTAGTCAATTGTTTAAGTGGTAAAATGTTTTTTCCTCTTATTATATTCATGTTATCTATTTTGAATTGAATCAGTTTAAAATTGGATTTTGCTTGCTAAGATAAGACTGGATATAGAATCTTTTGATTCTGTAACCAAGTCATTTTTAAATATAAAATTCGAAATTATCTATTAGAAATTGTCTAACTTATTCTTGTTTCTTTTTCAGGAGATAATAGATCCTATTGTTGATCATCTGGGGGAGAACATGGTCCATTATGCATTCAAATGATTAGTATTTCCTTTTCTGTTTATTTTGTAAAAACTTTTATTAATTTTTGAAGAATCAACTCTGTTATGAGTGGTTGTTAGCCCTCTATTTTTGTAATATTTTTTATTTCATGAAATCCTATCCTATCCTAGGAGATAGGAAGAGGGGATTTCAAAACACTTTAAATACTCTTCATCTTGTAAGTTAAAGACATCTTGGTCTGAAACAAATTATGGACTAATGATTTTCAGAACTTTATGGAACAGCTTATAGCATTTTGGCTTTAGACCTATGTGAATGTTGTCTCATTTATGTTTTGTTTCCCTTATTTTGGAATATTAATGTGTTGTATAGCTTTAGTCTCAATGACATATTATGTTCCATTGTATTCATATTTTAAATATTGTTCATGATTTGTTGTTCCATATGTTATGACTGTGATCATCATATCAATTTTAATATCGAGATTTCACTTTGATGTTTAATTGATAGATAAAAATGAATGCTTTACATAAAGATTTCTCTGATTGTAATTGTTCGTAATTATTAGATCATAGGATCACATGTGTCATGTTATTAAATCCTAGCTGTCGATACTCAACCTTGAATTTATTCAAGAAAAATTTAGTATAAGACTACTACAAATTTCTTTAACAGATGGGACAACTGGATGCTTTTGATCATACAGAGGCACATACACATTAACAAACTAATTGTTGGTTGTGGAGCCTGATTATCTTCCTGATTCAGAGGTCCTTACATTCAGTCATGTTTATATCCCATGAAGTATTTACACCCCATAAGTAT
>JZKD02S1718569.1:372981-384870 GCA_000966675.3 Picea glauca
GATTCTCAGGTATTTGAGAGGTACTACTACACATGCATTATGTTTTGGAGGTTCAGACACTTTTCTACAGGGATATGTTGATTCAGATATGGCAGGTGATAAAGACAGCAGGAGGCGCACCACAGGGTATGTTTTTACTATAGGTGGAACAGCAATAAGTTGTATTTCAAAACTGCAAAAAGTTGTTGCACTTTCAACAACAGAGGCAGAGTATGTTGCTGCTACAGAGGCTAGTAAAGAGATGATTTGGTTACAAATATTTATGGAGGAATTGGGGAAGAAGCAGGAGAATAGCAGGTTGTACTGTGACAGTCAGAGTGCCATTCACCTTGCAAAGAAATTAGCCTTCCATTCGAAGACTAAGCATATAAATTTGAGGTACCACTTCATATGATCTGCCTTGGAAGATGGACAAATGAAGCTGGAAAAGATACACACTAGCCAGAATCCCGCAGACATGTTAACAAAGGGAGTAACCAGGGAGAAACTAAGTTCCTGCTCAATTTCAGTTGGTCTTCAAGAATGAATATGAAAATGAGAAATTTGCCAGGTCCAAGAAGGTTCAGAGTCCAGCATATACAACATCGATGGAGTTGTTGAGATCAGTCTCCAAGTGGGAGATTGTTGGTTGTAGATCCTGATTATCTTCCTGATTTAGAGGTCCTTTCTTTCAGTCGTTTTTATACCCCATGAAGTATTTACACCCCATAAGTATGTACACTCTTCCACGCGGGGGAGTGTAGAGGGGGGTACCCCCTCTACAGGGTCCGAGGGGGATATCTCCCCGGCTGGGGGTTCTGGGGGCAAGCGGGCCCCCAGCGGGGGTTCGGGGGTAGTGTCGCTTGATGGGGGTTTAGGGGCGAAGCCCCTAAAGAAAAAATTGTCTTGTAAAAGTATATTGTAATTTCATTGTAAATCTGGACTGTTCATTATAAGGTCGCAGATCTAACGGTAGAGGTTATGTTAGGGTTTTTTTCCCTAGAAGGCAACCCTGTTTTATGAGGGAAATGTATTGCGGCTATGATTGATGGTGAATATTGTATTCTGAGAGAGGAGACTGTGAGAGAAAGAATAGGAAGTTACAACGGGTTTTGTTGTAGGTTGTACCCCTTCATTTGCTGGATAATAATAAAGGAAGGACCTGGCAATTTCTCTAGTGGGCGTAGCCCACACTGGGTGAACCATGTAAATCTGTGTCTGTCTTGTATTGTGTGTCTTCTGTGTTTTGTTTCTGCATTTGTTTTATTTTATTGCTCCGCGGTCCTATTTTTCTAACACTAATAACAATTTAGCTTCACCTACCTCTAATTTTTGTCATTCTATCTACTAGTGAAATAGGACAGTCTTTGATTGGCTTTTGACCATCATTATAATCCTATTTATAATTATGTTTTAGTTATAATTCTTAGATAGATGATTATAAAATAGAAAATACAAAGAGTATGTGCTTTTGAGAATGATTATAAAACATTGATTTTGCAAGGCTTTCACTTAAACTTGCAACTTGTAATTATTTTGTTCATAAAGTTACATGTTCATATTTAACTTTTTGCTTAATACATTTGTAAATAATTAGATTAAAGTATATATATTATTATAGTTTTATCATTAAGTAGTTTATTTATTTTCTTTGTTTTAGCACTTTAGTTGGCTAACGGAGCCATTAAACATGTCAGAATAGATTACATCAAATGGCTTGGGTTAATTAGACAACCCTAGACCAGATCTATTCTTCCAGTTGATGGCAGGTCAAATTTTCCCATCAACAAACAACCAGAGTCAAAACTCCTAGAAACAAGCCAAGAGTTGCCTGAGCAGAGACCAGAAGTTTCTGGTCGAAATCTATAATTCCTGGAGAATATATTGCAGCTGACTGGTCCGAACCTGGACACCCAAAACCAACAGAATGTGCCTTTTGTGTAGCATAAGGACACTCAAACCATAGAGGATCCACAAGCTCAAAGTGCCCAGCACATCTCCTCAACGACCAAGGTTGAGGGTAGCCAGGGAAGCGTAACTCCGGAAGTAGACACAAGTAAAGAGAAGGAGATACCTGAGGTTCAGAAGGAACCAAATTCAACCTCTGGGTAGAGTGCGACATCCACACAGGAACAAATGGATCTAGTTTTCCAAAAGCCTCAGTAGTGTGCAGAGTTGTTGCAACTCTGTCTGGCCAGAATAGAGGTTCTGACACTCTTGTCATCGGCGTTAAGGTTGAGGCTTGCCCCAGGACTGTCCATAGGGGAGGAGGAGGTAGAGACTCCTTGTTGGCCCTTGACCAAGTTTTGAAGAACCTTGGTCATATTTGACCACTTTTTGGGACTTCGACAGACTGTTGAAGGCGAAGAACAAGTCGAAGCATAGATCGCACGATCTCAGCTCCTTGTTTAGGGATTTTTGGGTTTTGTGTGCATGTCATGGGTATGGGGATGTCAACCCATGGGTTTACCCATGTTTAGGCCCTTTTGTAATGTATAAATAGATGTCTAGGCGATGTAAGAGGTGGATACTAGACACTATAACTATGTGTGTGATGTTGTGCTAAGTGCAAGTGATAGTGATAGTTGAAAATTCCTTGTGCATGTTGTGTTGAACACTTGCAAAGATAAGTGCAAGTGGATGTGAGAAGCTTGTGTAGGGATTTGTGTTGTAACCTAGCTCGGGGAAGGAGGATCTGGTGGAGTGTGCACAAATCTCCTGTCCTATGCGGAGTATAATCTTCTGGCTCTGTGCATGTAGATGATTGACAGAAGGAAATAAAGACAAGAAGAGTTGGTGGATGTAGCCCCAGGCTGGGGGTGAACCACGTATATCCTATGTTATGGTTGCTTTGCGCATTATGGTTGTTTTATTGTTCATGTGATTTATGCTTAATGTTTATATGCATCTAATATGATAGCTTAGTGCTTGGTAATATGAATGAATGTTACATCTGATCTACTTTGATGTGTTTAGCGCTTGGATGTTTAGATTTGGTTGACTACTGTGTTTCTCTGTAATTAGGGTTTATCTGCGCTATAAACAAAGGCTAAATACTAATGAACAATAACTGTTAAGTTCTCTGTTAGGGTGTTGTAATCACAGATATGTGTCCCATCTAGGTTGTAGACATCTGAGTCCTGCATCCACCCCTGCCTCTAGCTCGGGTGAGACTTCATCTACTTAGCAGTTGTTTCCTAAAGGACCGATAGTTAAGGTTTTTTTGGTGCACTGTTAAAGCATTGAACCTTGGGTATGCCCTTGTGCCAACAAGTGGTTCCATTGTCATGACCTGAAACTGTGATTGTTGGTAACTGAGGAAAAGAAAAATCTATCTGCGTAGATCTATTGCCCTAGTACGCAGTACTCTACTTGACTTGCGAAGATCTGTACTAAGAGAGGAGGCAGATCTGAAGAGAAAAGAGGTAAGACATTAAAGATTTGTGCTCTGAAAAAGGTAAGAACAGTGAATTGTTTTATTAAAGAGGTAAGATCTGAAATATTTGTGTTATGTTAAAGGTAAGATAAGAGGAAATTTTTGTTTCGAAAGTATGGATCTAGGTATTTTTGTTAAATTTTGTCCTAGTCTAAAAAATAGGGCACAGTTAGAAGAAAGAAGATTTGATATGAGTAGATATAATAGAAATTATGAAATATATGTTATTCCTATTCATAGAAAGGATTTTTGGACTAGCAAATGGATGCAGGATCCTAGGAAGATTTTTTTGCAGGTTAGCCACTATGATCCTAGTGCACAGTACAATAAAGGTTGGGGATCATTTAAGAGAAAGAGAGGACTAACTCTATGTTACAGTTGCAGAAGGCCAAGACATCTTGCTAAGGAATGCCCTGATAGAAGACCTAGTTGTATGTTTTGTAAAGCTATGGACCATGAAGTTCTGAATTGCCCTAGAATGATTTCTAAGGTTGAAAAAATGAATATGAGACAAGAAAACCATGAGGAAGGTCAAGAAAATAAGACCATGGCAGAACCCCAGAAAGAATCAGAGACTGTATTACTACAAATGAAAGAAACCCTAAATGACCACAAAGATATCAACTTATCATAGATATTCAAAGAGAAAGAGTGCATAGAAACAAGAATAGGAGACTTCAACATAGACTATGTTCTGCATGAGGAAACAAAGGTGAATATCATGATAGAAAGAACTTGGGAAATTTTGGGAAAGCCTACTATGATTCCTTCATTGGGAGGAATAGGATTATTTAGAGGAAAGATGATAACCCTATGTGGAACACTTACCTAGACATTTATGACTGCTCATGAAACTTCGACAAAGGAAGAATTTGAGGTTGTTAAATTTATTGAGAACATCGCCCCATTTGCTATGTTACTAGGAAAATCCTGGATTGAGAAATATCAGACCCGAAGAAAAGAAGAGGAATCTCTAGGATAGAAAAAGAAAGATTGAAGAGACTTCATGGCTAAGAGAATAACACACTTACTGAAAGAACAAGAAAACCAGTCAAAGCTACTGAGGACCAGAAATCTGGATGTCAAAGTTGAAAAAACACAAGAAGACTTGAAACACCTGTCTGTACAGGAGAGTAGAGAACCTACCCCAGACAGAGAAGAAGTATTTCCCTTGAACCTTAGGAAATACCATCAACAATGTGAATTTACTATTCCAAGAGGAGATAAGAATCATAATGGAAAAAGGAATACCGAGATGCAAATCACAGGGAAGAAGGCTAGAAATCTCAGCAACAAGAAAGAAAAGTTGGAGAAAATACAGGAAGTTCCATTGAAGACTTTGCAGAAGGAAGGTCTCCAGAATTTGAACTTTGTAGGAATATCAGACCAACTCAGATTGGCACTTCACCATGGCAGAGAAATATAACCATTGGAGGCATTATAACCATTAGATTGATGCTCCCGAATGGTTAGAAAAACAATTATGATCAGAAAGCTCGTCATCGGACCATTAGAACTGTGTCGTAACAGAAAGAACTGCATTGATGAAGGCTTCTTTTCTTTTGGAGGGACCTATTACATTGTTGTCTACTTATTCCGTCGACTGTTGCACCGAGAACACTTTCATGAATTGTATCCGAGCCAACCAGAGAACTCATTGTTACCGTGTTGTGTTTACTAAGACTTTTCTACCTATCCTATTGCATTGAGCATTTGTTCTGAGTTATCTGATCTCGAGCATGCATGTTGGATGAACTCAGCGTCGTAGAAAAGTCTGTCAAAGAAGTTCTAATTGACCTTATGGTTGAAAATGTGATGTCCATCAAAATTCGAGCTTCATCGATGTGAGGAGAGCAAGCCTCCCCGCCAACTACTTGTAAATCTAGAACATCTTGAGTTGTGACTGAGAAACACACCAAGCATTGCAATGACTTGGCAAATGCGAAGTTAATCCCATCCATCCTACCTAACTACATCCCACCTCTAACCGGCGTGGTGAATCATGACAATGTCTCCAAGGACTTTGACTACACCATGATTAGTGCGTACCTCCCAAAGGGGATACGCACAAGCAAGCCTCAACAAGATAAGATTCTGACATTGAAGATCAGCGACTTCAACTTGGGAGACCACAAGACCTTTGGCATGCTCACCCCACACAGTTATTTGACTAGAACGAAGGGGAAGAAGCCAAGGATAATCCCCCAACCATGGACTATAGACCTCACCCAATCCACTATTCTGAACGTAATGAAGATACCCCATTTTGGAAGGCACAAGGAGGTTAACACTTGCATTAATCTCTTGTTGTCAAGCTTCCATGGTAGTTATCTGTGGCTAGATAGACGCATCACCATTGACTTGACACTGATCCATTGGATCACCGTATTGAGCATGCAAGGACCAAATCCGCAAGACTTTTACCCAGGAAAGGCTACAGACCGCACCCTGGCGCATAAGATTAAAGATACCTACGACGATGTGGATAAGGGGAAGCGAGGCTACAAGGTAGCCTCCATCCAGAATGGTGCAGTTCACCTTGCTTGCCAGTTGATTGCTGGTAAGATAGTAAGAAATAACAAATCCACCCAGGTCACAGGGTTTGTTGTTGACCTCACAGGAAAATGCGTGGAGGGGCTACAAATGAACTGGGAAAGATACTTAGTTAACCAGTTAGAAAAATATTTTTGTGAAGCTCAGGATCAGGGCTATGAGTTCCATTTTAGGTGGGTGTTGATCCTCATCACATTCATTGCTTGGGAGATGCCGGAAGGTGTGACCTTACCTGAAATAGATCCATCTGAACCCTTAGTCATGAAGTTCACCATGATCTAGTATTCGAGCGACATGGGAAAACAATGGCAGTCAAACGCGGTGTTCCACATACTACCTATAGTTAAAGAGGGCTATTGAGGGTGTCCCTCATATGACGACGAACACCCTGCACAGGTTTAGGCCATTTGTGAAGTTCCACGCAGACAAACATTTTATCTATATCACTTTGCTCGGAGACGAATAAAAATAAGTACTACAGAGTTATTACAAGCTCACATAGGAGGACCTAGAAGAAATAACTAAGGAATGGCCTGCAGATCTCCTTATCTCGGTTGACCCTGAACTAATCAAAATCCTGGTGGTCACTCACGAAGGGTATGATACACCTGGAAATAACAGAAGGAAGAAGACATAAGAGGTATAGAAGTTGAACAATGCATCAGAGGAGACTGCTTCAGAATCACCTCGCAGAGGAGGTGATGACGAAGTAGACAAAGAAGATAACAATGGAGAAGAATACAAGAAGAGGCAAGGCAAAGTAACACCACCATAGAATCCCCCTGATGACACAGAGTCATTTAATAAAATAAAGGTTTCTTCCACGAAACCCACATCGCGGAAAAAGTCAAAATCTAGTAAGACCAAGTTGTAGACTGTGCTCATGCTCAATGACTTCAACTTCATTATCGCAGCTGTATCAGACGCCTCGGAAGATCATTTGCAGATAAATGAAGAAAAATAGGAAACCATGTATGAAAAGTTTGAAGCAGAGCTAAGAGGGGTACAACAAGCCCTTCACTCTAGCCGTGCAGTGTCTGTTGTGCCCCTGCCATTAGAAGAACCAGAGTTGGGAGATGATCCTACCCAACTCCACAGAATAGCTGATGCAACTGAAGCTCACCTTCATCATGCACAGGAAGAAAAAGAATAGGCCATAGTGGCCCTGAAGCAAGCACAAGAGGAAGTGATAGATAAACGTCGAGTTACGCAACAGGATAAGGATGACCTCCAAACCAAGTTCGAAGAGGAGAGAGTGCAGATCCAACAAGAAAAAGAAAAACTTCTCGCAGAGTAGATCAAAGTCAAAGAAGAAGTCAACAAAGCACTTCGCTCTGTGAAGGGATTAGAGAAAAAGGAGGAAGACCCAGTGGAGCATCAAGTAGAGAAACTTTCTAAAGCCATCCAGTAGCTTAAATAGAGAATAACAGATCTAGAGATACAAATAGTACCAAACATCCCGTAGGACATGTGAGACCAAAGAGAAGAAACTACCTAGAGCACAGTTGAGAGAATCAAATCCTTAGCTTTGGAATGTAAACAACTTAGCAGTAGAAATGCGTAGACTTATGAGTGACTTACTAAGGAACCTGAACTGAAGACACTGGAGTCACAGCTCTAGGAGGAAAAGAAACAAGCAGCGACAGAGCAGGCGTATTTGAAACTCATGTCAGTAGTTGAAACGATGAAATGATCCCAAGAACAACGCATTACTCAGCAGTAGGTCCATACCATATAGAGAAAAGTCATGGAAGTGACTCAGAGGCTCCAACCAGTCCAGGATGAAGCTTGCCTACTGTTTTAGGAGATTGAAGGATGAGGAGCAGAGCTAGAACAAGTAGTCATGACATTAGAACAATGTTTGGAAGGACCTATGAATGAGGCAGTTATTGAGGAATTCACCGAGAAGGAGGCCCTAGCGAAGAACTAGGTCGAAGTAGCTTGAGCCAAGATCGAGGCTTTTGAGGCAGAGCTACCCAGATCAGAGTGACTCGGGATGAGTCACAAGTGAGTGTTGCGGGCCTGTTGGCCCTTGACCAAGTTTTGAATAACCTTGGTCATGTTTGAAAAATTTTTAAGACTTCGACAAACTGTCAAAGGTGGAGCGCAAGTCGAAGCGGAGATCGCAAGATCTTGGCCCCTTGTTTAGGGAATTTTGGGTTTTGGGTGTATGTAACGGGTATGGGGATGTCGGCCCATGGGTTTACCCATGTTTAGGCCCTTTTGTAATGTATAAATAGATGTCTAGGCGATGTAAGAGGTGGTGACTAGACACTAGAGCTATGTGTGTGATGTTGTGCTAAGTGAAAGTGATAGTTGAAAATGATTTATGCATGCTGTGTTGAACACTTGTAGAGATGAGTGCAAGTGGATGTAAGAATCTTGTGTAGGGATTTGTGTTGTAACCTATCTCAGGGAAGGAGGATCTGGTGGAGTGCACATAGATCTTCTATCCTATGCAGAGTAGGATCTTGTGGCTCTGTGCATGTAGATGATTGATAGAAGGCAATAAAGAGAAGAAGAGTTGGTGGACGTAGCCCTAGGCTGGGGGTGAACCATGTATATCCTGTGTTGTGGTTTCTTTGTGCATTATGGTTGTTTTACTGTTCATGTAATTTATGCTTTGTGCTTAATGTTTAGATGCATCTGATATGATAGCTTAGTGCTTGGTAATATGAATGAATGTTAGATCTGATCTATTTTGATGTGCTTAGTGCTTGGATGTGTTATATATGGTTGAATACTCCGCTTCTCTGTAATTAGGGTTTATTTGCGTTGTAAATAAAGGCTAAATACTAATGAACGATAACTACTAAGTTCTCTGTTAGGGTGTTGTAATCATAGATCTATGTCCCAGCTAGGCTGTAGACATCTGAGTCTTAAAACGACCCCTACCTCTACCTCAGGTGAGACTTCATCTGCTTCGCAGGTGTTGCCGTAAGGGTCAGTAGTTAGGGTTTTGTTGGTGCACTGTTGAAGCATTGAACCCTAGGTCTACCCCTGTGCCAACACTTTCAAAACACTCAACGGCCAGTAGACTTCCACTGCATACCCAAGCACCCAGGGATGTAACACCATCTTCTGTTGACCTTTCCCAATGGCCAACAACATACTTGGTTGGAATGATCAGAGAATCAACTGATCAAATAGAGTAGAGGCTATAGCAGGCAGAGAGGTCTACAGAGTTAACAGGGGAGGAAGCGCTCCTTCTGCAAACATGCATAAAATGAGAAGAACATGCAAAGATCCAAGTCAAGAATAGACTAGAAAGAGTTGAAGAAAGGCTTGTTGAAGCCTATCCAGAGATTCAGAAGGTCGCAACCCAATTTCCAGAAGCCATGGATGCAAGAGAACCAGAGCACCAGATTGAGTTGCTCCAAGGAGCATGGTCACAATTAGCTATTCGCGTTGAGCATATAGAAGTGAAATTGTGACAGACTCAACAAGAAGCAAAGAAACAACCTCATAAGTTGCAGGAGAAGATGGATAAGATAGTGTTGGAAGGCAACAATGTCTGAGCAACACTACATAAGCGCACAACTAAGTGCACAAAGTTTTTCAGGGAATTCAATGATTAGATGGGCATCATCGCTAGATGCAACCAGAACTTGGATGATGTGCACACTAGAATCTAGGTGTTGAATGAATAATTTGTGGCTATGATGGATCTGCTGGAGCAACAATAGAAGTTCAACCAGATCCAACAAGAAGACAATGAACTGGACGCCCTATTTGAGGCACAATCTGTAGCTAAGAAGGAGCTTCGCGAATTCCAGCCTGTCGTTCAGATAGTTTATATACAGATGCATCAAGTCGATGCAATATATTCTGAATGGAACTTGTTGGTCACATACAATCCCAAGTTATGTATTACAGATGTGACCCAACAGTACGTTGACGAGGCCTCACTCCTTGCTAGGAAATGGTAGGATAAAGTTGGAAGCTTTCAAGAAGTGAAGAAGAAGGCCTTGGAGTTGGTCCCAGAGTTGGGCTCTTCATTTGAAGAGGCAAAAGAAGAGAAAGCACAAGAAGAAAAGAAAAATAAAGAGGAAAAGGAGGACAAGGGAAAACAACAGTTTCTCCTGGAAGCTGCAAAAGAGTTGAGTACTTGACTCGAGGGTGAGTCAAGGTTTGTGGTCGAAGTCTGTTCGGCCATTTGTTTTTGGATAAGGAGTTTCACAAGAAGGACTACAGTCCCATTTTTGTCCTAGTATGAGTTGCGCAAGCTACATAAGAAGTTGGACAATAGAGCAAGGAGAAGCAGCATAAATCAGTTGTGAAAAGGACAGCGCAACACCAGCAAAGTAAAAGCGGTTGCAACGGAACAAGAAAGCGTGCAAGATAAAACCAGAAGACATGAATTAGCTTATATATAGGGTTGGATCGTGATTGTAAAAGGGTTCGGTTCGATTCTTCCCTTATTGTTAGGTTGATGTCATAGTTGTTGTTATCTATTGTTGAGAAGTTGGATTTTGAGTTCTGTAATGTAATCTGTACACCATTTTTGGAATCAAAGATCTGCGACATGGGTCCAGAGATAGGATTCTATAACAGAGTGCCAATGTGTATCTCCGAGATTGTAACTAAGAGAGATCTGATGATAATATATGAATAAGGATCCAAAATTTCAAAATATGATGTCTTTTTGTGTTTATACTTTTTCATTATATCTTTACAGTACTTATTTATGGTTCAAAAGTTCCACATGATGTCTCTATTTTTATAACCCTAATTTGCACAATACATGCTTACCTGGCATCAGGCCATCTCATAGCCCTTATTTTCCAAGACATCACTAAACAACTCTTCTTAAAAACCCCATTTTTAACGGCCCACGCGTCCTTCTCCATTACTGCATGCGTGTACACGCTAGCTGACTCACTACAGCCCGCGTGTACCTACAAAAGCACGAAAAAAGGAAATTTGTTGATGGAACACACAACTTAGGGAAAGTTAACTAAACCTTTCGGCCATGCATGGTTGGTCACTCGACCAAATACCTAGCTCCTTCTAGCCTATAAAAGAAGGGGTAGGGGTCCCATTTGAAAAGAGGAAAATCATAGTAGAGAAACTATACCCAAATTGGCATTCTCTTTGTCCCAACCTTTAGCCATCCTTGTGCAAAGAGAATTATAGAGAAAATCAGTTGGAAGATAGTTGAAGAGGAGCCCAGGACCAGTTTTGAGGAGCAGTGCCAGCCACATATTGTAAGTTTACTTTTGTGAAGATTAACACAAAAAGGAATACTTTTCCCATCCCACCATATCATGTGTTCAAGTTGAGTATTTATTTTATGATATTGTGACATCTAACTCATCAATTAGTATATGAAATGCATGTTCGTAGCTCTCGTTTTTTTCATGTGTGAATGTAGGTCATATTTGGGAGGAGGCCCGCAAGAAAAGAGAGAGTGAAGACAAAGGGATCGACATCAAACGAAGGACTTAAGGTAGAGTTATATAATCTTGTTTACACCTTTGTATTGCATGTGTGTGGGGTTTTGTGTCGGGAGAATAGGAAGAGAAGAGGCCTTTTGAATGGTCATTCTTTTGGATGCATGATCAAAGCCCTTAAATTCTAAGTCCGTAGGGGAGACTTACCCAACAACAGAATTGGCAACCATACTGGGGATCTCTAGGGTTTTCTGGGATTGCTTTCTTGGGCATTTTTAAAAAATTGCCTTCATCCTTTACTTTTAAAGTTTCTGCAAAAGTCTGAGCTAACATAGATTCTGGTCTTCCATACCAGTGGTCTCTATTTCTTTTCTTAGCTGCATTATTTTTTTACAAGAATCATAGAGGTACACGCAGCCTATACAAGGCCTACATGCATGTACCCATTCCGTACCATCATACAACCTGTGTGTACACGCTAGCTGATGAAATGTCAATTGCGTGTGTGAATTCAGGTTTTTTTTTTTT
>JZKD02S1718569.1:428355-444387 GCA_000966675.3 Picea glauca
CCTTCCTAAAATTATAGGATATCCATTGGATTGAGACTTGGGTTGAAGGAATAGGAAGTTATTAGGGTAATCCCAAGAATCAATGGAGACTATGATACCTTCCAACATGCCTTCAAGTTTGATTGTAGATCTATCTGCAAACTGAAGGACAATGGGGGTATCTCTTAAAATATTTGAAGCTTGAGTCTTAGCATAGTATCTTTAGTCATAGCATTGATAGAAACCCCTGGATCAATAAGAGTATTATGTATTAGGGTGTTTTTTATGTGTACATTTACTAGAGGACTTCCTGAATCCTAATATTTAGGTATAATCAACTTTCCAAGCATATGGTCAACTAAATGTCCTATAAAATTTATGTTAGGGGCATCTTTGATTCTCCTTCCTAGTATTCTAATGAATTATTCCTTCACATATTTATTGAAAATGGGCACATCTTTGAGGGATTGTAAGGGAGGTATCTTTATGCACAAATTCTTAAGTTCTCCTAAAAGTTCCTTTTCCTCAGATATATAAGTCTTGTTTTCTTGTAATCTTTCAAGGTAAGGAGGAGTTTGTGGTTGGGGAAAGGTAATATATTCTTTCTCATATTTTGTTCTTTTTATGAGCTTGGGTTGTTTTTGTAAGATATTTCATGATCTAATATTTATCTCTTGTAGTTCCAAGGAATAATTATGATAAGTTGTATCATTGTTATATACAGGTTGAACTTGCTTGTTCGGATTTGGAGCAGGTTGAGTAGGTAGTTGAGGTTGTTTAGGAGGAACACTATTTTGAGTAGTGTTTTTAGGTTGAGGAGGAGGCAATAATGCAGGTTAAAAATTTTGTGGCCTCCATCCTTGTGGAGGTTGACTCCATTGATTTTGTGGCATGCTGGGAAACAATTGTTATGAAGGAGGTATTGGAGGTCCTTGGTACTACCAAGGATTTGGGTTCGTCCAAGGATATGGGTTGTACCATGGTTGAGGAGACAATTGAGAATTGTATGCACCGAAATTTTGAGTAGGATTGAAGTTCAAACATGTTTGGAATGGTCTTGGTTCTCCAAGCCTCCTTTGATTGATGAAGTATAGTGATTCCACATTCTCCTCTAATCATTGAAATGGATCTTTCAATCTTGGAAAAGAAGGACATTTATTATTTGGATGATTTTATTCACAAATACCACAAACATCTATAAGGTCTAAAGGGCACTCATTTTTAGGATGCTTTTTAGTGCATTTGGGACAATAGACAACTAATGCCTTCTTTGCTTCCTCCTGTTTCTTATTAATATGCAAAGTATCCATTTGCATGGCTAAATAGTGTAAGATTTATGTTTTCATGTCCTCTATTAACCCACCTAATTCATTATTTGTATGAATTTTAGGGTTAGAATATTGAGATGACAAACCTGTATTGCTTCTACCTTTCTTTCTGGAGGACCTTGAGTGGTTCTTGAATATTGTTTTGATATCATCATAGTCCAACTGATCAATATCTTCATTGGATAGGAGATTCAATGTTTCCATCAGATATTCTCTTACTCCTCTAAGTAAGATAAAATTTAGTGAGTCTTCGTCTAGAGTGTAATTTTGAGCTCTCTTGTAGCTTAGCTGAAATCTCTCTTCAAAGTCTTCTAGAGATTCATCAGGTCCTTGTGTCATTCTGAAAATCTCATCCCTTGTATCTCTTACTGTATAATAGTCTCTGTATCTTTCACTGAAGGTATTATTCATTTGATCTCATGTTGTAATATTATTTACTTCCAAGCTCATAAACCGTCTTAGAACTAAATTCTTCAAGGTAGAAGGAAAATTTTTGAGCTTCTTTTCATCAGTAGTATAATCATATGTCTTTCATATAACTACAAACTAAAACAAGAAAGTGTTAGGATATTTAGAAACAATCCCATGAAAATGAGGTAAGGCAAAATGACTAATGTTTTTCATCTTGGTTTCTCCATTAGATTCTTGAATAGGGAACTCAAATATTTCTACCATCTTCACTAGCCATGGCACGAGGTGAGGGGGACTGACCCTCTTTTGAAAAAATTTCAAATTATCTAGCTTCCCTTTCCAAGAAACTTTCTAATGTTTGAGGACCAATCTATGGATTGCTTGGACCTATTTTTTTGGTAAAAAAATTCCTTTCCTATATCTATGTCTAGTCATTCATGAAAAGTAAAAAACTGTTTTATTTTTTATATATAATGAAAAACAAGAGAGCGTGAGAAGGAGATATCAATACTCACTTGAAGTGAAATAACTTAGGCTATTACACTACAAAAATTCTAGAGTGAAGTTGGATTTGTAACTGAAGTATCCTTTTTACTTCTCCAGGTCACACAAAAGAAACAAAAATAAAATAACATGCAGACTTCAACACCTCCTCGGTAACAGTGCCAAAAAGTGATGGCCCTAGGAATAGTAGAAATAATTTATTATACCCTTGGCTTCCTACTTTACTCTGTCAACCCATGGTTCATACAAACTTAAGAGTTTCTATGCACTATGTATGCAATATGCACTTGTTGGTAGAAAATATCTGAGACTGATCAAAGGTTGAAAATATGCAGGAAAATAAAATGACAAAAGGAAGCTTTGAACTCTTTCTTGAAGGAAACAAACCAATTTGAAAGTACAACTAATATAGATTGCATGGAAATAATTTATTCTAATTTCATTAAATAATATTGAATCAAGAATAATAAACTAAAGGCAAGAAGATAAATTCAATCTAAGTTGTGACAGAAAGCTATAATATAAGTAAAGCTACACTAATGCATGAATAAAACAAGCTAATTGTCTAACCCTTTGATCAATAGCAATCTAAATGTCTTTTTATGGTTTATTTATGTTTTCATGAAAAGAAGATTAAGCTAAGTCAAAATCTGAAGCTGAAACAAATCTACAAGAGATTTCTACAGGAACTGTGCAGTTCTATAGGAACTGTGCAATTCTACAGGAACTGTGTAGTTCTATAAGAACTGTGCAGTTCTACAGGAACTGTGTTGTTCTACAGGAACTGTGTAGTTCTACAGGAACTGTGCAGTTCTACAGGAACTATACAGTTTCTACAAGAAACTCCTACAAGAATCAAAATGAGGTTAAAAAAGATAGAGTAAGTCTTTAAAAGAATGAAAAAATATAGACTATAAATAAATGAAGTGAATATTAGGTTCTTGGCCTTCAGAGACACCTAAGAGTGCTCCAAAATTCTACTAAACATTTCTACAGGATGCCTGTTGTAACTAGCTAGTTAGTGATAATGTTAACAAAATATGGGATTAATCATGCCAGATTATATTAAACTTCAAAAGAGAGTGAAATACTATCGAACATGCATGAAAACTATAGAAATTTTAATAGGGTCCTTGATCCCTCTTGGATGGGACCTACCTAAGAAGCACAGGGAGCCTAAAAGAAAATTTAATGGACCGAAAGAAAAACCATCTTTATTTCATAAATATCAGTAATACATCAATAACATGAAAGCTCTGAGTTTTCAACATAAGTCTTCACAAAATATCCATACAATACATTCTCCAAAAATTCTCTATATATCTCCCCCTTCTCTCCTATACTAGAGGTCTATATATAGCTAGAGAGTTTGACCTCCCTTCCCAAATCAAAGAGAGAAATGAGTAAATGAGGGATCTCAACACTTTACATCTATATATTCAATTGTTGTTGATCATAAGTGGTCATTAATGCACAAAGAGCACTCTTGGAGGTAGGTAGGGATAATTTTCCTTGATCATTGTGTAGGGTATGTGTTATATTCTTTTCACAACTAGCTCCAGTGTCTACTATGTTGCGTTGGGCGCGCAGCGCCCCTGAGATTTTTTTTTTGCCTCGGGAAACATGTCACATTTTTGCATCGCTTTTCGTGTCACCTCGATTTTCATGTCCATTATTGGGCGGTTTTTTGGCACATGGTTTTTGCTGATGGTTTTCTATAATTGGGGTTGTTGACTAATCCAGGTCATTGGGTTAGGGTTTTGGATGCCACTGGCTCCTATATGTATATTTTATAAACAATGTATCACTATGAATGAATATAGAATATTTTGGTTTTCCCTCTTTGGGTTTCTAGGGGAAAAATCACTGTGTAATTGAAAATCTATTTGTAGTAAAATATTGTACAAGGTTAAAATCCACATTTGGTATCAGAGATTTGTTGGCTTCAGGGGGACGCATTTTTGGTCAAGGGTTTTTCTCGGGATTGTGATAAGACTTGTTACAGTGGGATATCTGCGGTATTGATTTTTCAAGTGAAAATAAATGGTGAGTAGTTCAAAAATGGAGATCGAGAAGTTTAATGGGAAAAGTTTTCATTTGTGGAAGCTCAAGATGGAAGATCTGTTGGTGGACAAAGATCAATGGATCACAGTGGATATAGGGAATGCACCTACAATAACTTTAGCAGATGATTGGAAAAATTTGGATCGGAAGGCGAAGAGCACAATCCGACTATGTCTCTCATATTTAGTATTATTGAATGTGTCAGAGGAAGCTACAAAAAAATATTTATGGGATAAGTTGGGGAAGTTCTATAAGTCTAAGTCCCTAGTAAATAAAATTTTCCTAAGAAAGAAGTTGTATAACCTGAGGATGAGAGATGGAGACCCGGTGGTAGATAATTTGAACACCTTCAATACTGTGGTAAGTCAGTTAGTATCTATCGAGATTAAAATTGCAGATGAAGATAAGTGTATCAATTTACTATGTTCTTTACCAGACTCGTGGGATAGTCTGGTTGTGGCCATAGGTAGTAATACAACTTCCTTGAAGTTTGATGAATTGGTCTCGTCCTTGTTGTCAAAGGAGATGAGATGGAAGAACATGGAAGGACATAGCACAGATGCATTATTTGCAAGAGGATGCCCCCAGGAAATAAATAGATCTAAGTCCTCAAGTGCGAGATCTAAGTCTAAGGGTAGATATAAATATCCTGGAATTTTTTTAAAGGTATGATGGAGATGTGGAAAACAAGGGCCCTATAAGAATTAATGTAGATCCAAAATTGAGAAAAAGAAGGGATCTAAAGAAGCTCCTTCTATAAAAGAAAAGACTTCCAATGAAGAAGGAGGGGATGTGTACTTGGCTTCTTCAAGCACACTTGCAGATCATGAGGCATGGTTGGTTGACTCAAGTGCATCATTTCATATGACTCCCCACATGGAGTGGTTCTGTGAATATGAAAGGTATGCTGGAGGTAATGTTTTCCTAGGTGATGACTCGACAACCATAATCATAGGATGAGGAAAATTCAAGTTGAGGCTCATATATGGAAGGATTAGAAAACTACCTGGTGTTCTGCACATCCTAGGTTTGGCCATAAATTTGATTTCTGTAAGCAAAATGGATGATGCAGGGGTAAAAAAAATAATTTGAAAAAGAAACCTGTAGGATGGTTCGAGGAGAAATGGTGTTGCTGAAGGGAGTTCAGTTTGGAAATCTATATAAGCTGCAAGGAATAACTATTAGTGATGGGTGTAATAGTTCCAATGTTCCTGATATTGGAGTTGAAGAAGAAAGAACTCCTACAGTCTCTGGAAAAAAGGTTATGTTGTGGCATCAAAGACTGGGGCATATCAGAGAGAAGGGTCTTCGACTACTACACAGTGAAGGTATGGTTGAAGGTATGTCTAAATTCTCTTTGGATTTTGATTTCTGAGAACATTGTGTATATGGGAAGTAAAATTGGGTAAGATTCTCCTCTGGTGTAATGAGGGTAGAAGGAATTTTATAGCTAGTTCACAGTGATGTGTTTGGACCTGTGCCGGTTCCATCATTGGGAAAATATGTGTACTATGTCTCATTTATAGATGACTTCTCGAGGAATACTTGTATATATTTCCTCAGGAATAAATCTGAAGTCTTTGACAGTTTTACAGAGTTTAAGGCTCTTATTGAGAATCAAACAAAGAAAAGAATTAAGGTGTCGAGGAAAGATAATGACAGAGAGTTCTGTGGGAATGAATTTGAATAATTCTCTAAGAATTGCAGTATAGAAAGGCAGGATACTACTCCATATGCACCTCGACATAATGGAGTTGGAGAAAGGATGAACATGACACTGATGGAAAAATCAAGGTGCACCCTCAGTGGTGTCGAGTTAGGGAAAGAATTTTGGGCAAAGGCAGTGGCTACTGCATGTTACTTGGCCAATAGATCACCTTCATTAGCAATGGATGAAAAGGCTCCACAAGAGGTATGGAATGGTAAGAAACCTTCTCTCACACATATCAAGGTATTTGGTTGTGAGGCCTATGTTCATGTTCCAAAGGAAAACATGAGTAAGCTAGCTAAGAAGAATGAAACGTGTATCTTTATTGGGTATAAAGATGGTCTCAAAGGTTATAAGATTTGGAACCCAGAAAATAAGAAGGTTGTGTATAGTCGAGATGTGGTATTTATATAAATGAAGGATGTTGTTAAACAGGAAGTCCTACCAAGTAAGGAAGAACCAAAGAAAATAGAGTTTGATTTAAAGGATGATGAATCAGACTCTACAGAAGAACAAGAATTCGAAGAAGAATATCCCCATACTCTAGTATTGCAGAGATTGGTTTAAGAAAGAAGGCTACCATAAAGGTATACTCCATCTGATTTCCATTAAAAAAATTATTTGTCTATTACTGATGATGATCCTAGAATTGTCAGGGAGGCAATGGATTCAGAGGATGGAAAGCTCTGGAAAAATGCCATGGATGAAGAAATTGCAGAATTGGATAACAATGAGGCTTGGGATCCAGTGGAGTTTCCAATTGGAAGAAATCCCATTGGTACCAAATGGGTATTTAAAAAGAAGCTGAATGCGGAAGGAAAAGTGGAGAAACAAAAAGCTCAACTACTAGCAAAGGGTTATTCCCAGGTTGAGGGAATTGATTTTGGTGAGATTTTTTCTCATGTTGCCAAGTTAACTTCTATAAGATTTTTGTTATATATTGCTTCTAAATTTGATTTTGAATTAGAACAAATGGATGTGAAGACATCATTCCTACATGCGGATATGGAAGAAGAAATATATATGAAGCATCCAAAAGGCTTTGCTGTGAAGGGAAAGAAGGAGCTAGTATGCAAGCTAAAAAAGTCCCTATATGGTTTAAAACAATAACAAAGGATGTGTTATCAAAATTTTGATACTTGTATGTTGGGACTTGGCTTCATGAGAAGTAAAGAGGATCACTGTGTTTATTTTAAATTAATTGGTGATCATTTGATTTATTTGGTCTTGTATGTGGATGACATGTTACTGATAGGAAACAACAATGATATTATCCAAGATGTGAAAACTCAGTTGTCCTCTAAATTTGACATGAAGGATCTTGGTGCTTCAAATTTCATTTTGGGAATGGAAATTAAAAGAGATTGGAAAAAGAGGAAACTTTGGTTAAATCAGAGAAAATATGTCGAGACAATATTACAGAGGTTGAATATGCATGAATGTAAACTGGTCAAGGTCCCTATTCCTGTTGATGTAAATTTATCTATGGATCAGTGTCCCAAGACACATGAAGAGGAGGAGGACATGTCTTTTGTTCCATATGCGAGTGTAGTTGGTAGTTTAATGTATGAAATGGTCTGTACTAAACAAAACATTGCACATGCAGTGGGAGTTTTGAGCAGGTGTGTGTCAAAACTAGGGAAGGAGCATTGGATAACCGTAAAAAGGGTTTTCAGGTATTTGTGCGACATTGCTAGATATGGATTGTGCTACCAAGGATGACCAGGATTGGATAGAGTGTTGGACATACATGGTTTTGTGGATGCAGACTGGTTTGGAGATCTGGATCGTAGGATATCTACAAGCGTGTATGTGTTTAACCTATTTGGAGGATAAATTAGTTGGATGAGCAAAAGACAGGATGTAGTGGCACTTTCAACTACATAAGTTGAATACATGGAAGCCACTGATGCAAGGAAGCAATATGGTTATACAAATTGTGTTTAGGTATTGGGTTGGTACAACAAGTTGTAAGGATAGATTATGACAGTCAGAGTGCAATTTTTCTGGCGAAGAACCCAACTTATCATTCAAATACAAATCATATTGATATTCAATATCACTTTGTGAGAGAAATGGTTGAAGAAAAGAAAGCATTGTTGATGAAGGTGGACACTTTGAAGAATGTTGCAGATTCATTAAAAAAATCTGTCAGCACTGAGAAGTTCTCTTGGTGTAGAGGATCCATGGGCATTGTTACCCTAGATTGTTGACTATGTAACCCTGTAACCCCATGTATGCAAAGAAAACAACAAGTGGGAGAATGTTGGGTATGTGTTATATTCTTTGCACGACTAGTTGCGGTGCCCACTACATTGCACCAGGCATGCAAGGGGGTTTGAGGGGGGGCACTAGGCCCCCCCTTCGAGGGTTTGAAGGGGTCGATATCCCCCAAGATTTTTTTGCCTCAGGAAACATGTCGCATTTTTTCCTTGTTTTTCGTGTCGCCTCGATTTTCATGTCCATTCTTGGGCAGGTTTTTTGCACATGGTTTTTGTCGATGGTTTTCTATTTCTAGTTAATGAATTAGGGTTTTTGACTAATCCATGTCATTGGGTTAGGGTTTTGGATGTCGTTGTCTCCTACATGTATATTGTATTGTAAACAACGTATCACTATGAATGAATATAGAATATGCTGGTTTTCCCAGTTTGGGTTTCCAAGGGAAAAATCAGTGTGTAATGTGTGTATTTTCCATTGTATCTTTTCTATTCTTTTATTGAAAATCCATTTGCAATAAAATATTGTACAAGGCTAAAATCTACACATTGGCTAACAACTCCTTGAGGTAGACAAAATCCCTTGTTTCTAGGGTGTTGGAACCCCTTACTCCTAAAGTTCAACCTGCTTGGAGGAATAAACATTTTTGGACAAAACAATTAGAGAAAAAAGGCACATTATACACAAAAATCCACCTCAATACACATTCACTAAGAAACATGAAAAATACCCATGACTTACTATTAAATATGGTCAAAAGAAAATATTAAGTCATTTTATGGTGGAAATATGTGCCAAAGATGATCCTTTGAAATAGACAATACTCAGGCTTATCACAAAGGTGGACGATACTCGATGCACTATCAACAATCAATAGGGTTGTCTGTCGGGAGTTGGGGAAGTCATGGATTTTAATGGTTTTTCTTCTTTTTTGCAAAATATCTAAGTCCCGAACCCTTTTTTTGTTTCAAATTGAAACTAAATGCTTTCTGCTATGTTTCATAATCATTTAGTTTAGAATTGGAACACAACTAACTAAGTTAAATCATCAAAATAAAGTCTAACACAAACTATAAGCAAGGTAAGTCCAAATCCAAGATGAAAAGGAAAGTAGAGTGATACCCATTGAAATACTTGATATTTCAAAGGGTGTGTTGAGGTCTCAACAAATCCTTAGACCTACAAAAAAGGTGGGATTTCTAATACAATTCACAATGAAATATGAACAAATGTTAAATGAAACACATGGAAAACACCACAAGGAATGATAAGAGGAAGACAAAGGTGAAATATAATGTGGAGGCAATGAAGCCATAAGGGAGAACTTGGTAAAAAGACAATAAAATTAAGAAATAAGTTATTTATTGGTTACCACCTTAGTTTTTTAAGAAAGCTTGCAAGCCCAAATTGGTAAGAAAGGTCATGCACAAGGAATAAGTGAGGCAACCTTGAATGAATTTTGGGTTTCCCTCTTCCATGAGATGAGTGGCATGTAATATTTATGAGCTTCCATCCTTACACCTACCAAAAATATATGGTTTCCAAGACAAGACACAAGGTAAGAAGACCAAACACTAAGATAAACACAAGGAAAACACTATGCATAGAAAGAAGAGGAAGACGAAGGTGAACAATAAGGTGGAGGCAATGAAACTACAAGAGAGTTCTTGGTAAAAAGAACAACAAAATTGTCAAATAAGGAGAGTTCATGGTTACCACTTAGATTTTTTGATACAATTTGCATGACATGAGTGGAATGGAATATTTATGAGTTTCCATCCTTACACCTACCAAAAATATGGGATTTCCAAGACAAGGAACAAGGAAATAATACCAAACAATAATTTAAGAAAAAATAAAACACCATGCATAATGAGAAGAAAAAGACGAAGATGAACAATGTGGTAGAGGCAACGAAACCACAAGGGAGGGATTTGTAAAAAAACAAGAAAATTGTCAAATAAGGATAGGCCTTGGTCACCACTTGTATTATCAAGGTGACTTGCAATCCCAAATTGGCAACCCACTTGTTGGCACAGGGGCAGACCCAGGGTTCAATGCTACAACAACACACCAACAAAACCCTAACTACCGGCCCTTTCGGGAACACTTGCGAAGCAGGTGAAGTCTCACCCGAGGTAGAGGTAGGGGTGGTTTCAGGACTCAAGTGTCTGCAACCCTAGATAGGACACATATATGTGATTATAATACTTAATAGATAACTTAGCATTGACAATTCATCAATATTCATCCACTATTCTACTGCACAGATGTAATATACCAGATATAAAAATTATGCAGAACAGAAATAAAATGCTTGAAATGGAAGAATAACAACAATATAACCAGAAAAATCACCACAATAGTACTGAAATGATATAAGAATAAAAAAAAAATAACACTTTGATTCTGAAAGCAATGTTCACGGGCCTCTTCGAGGGGGCAACCTTCAGTTGAGCAGAGCTCTATTACAATAATATCCAATCTAGGGTTCTCATACCCTCGAATCCTATTTATACTAAATATGTCTCTCAAAAGAAGCATCTAGAGGAAGATCCTTATAGAATCAGAAGCTTCCATTAGGTCTTCTTACATCCGCCTTATTCTATTTTATTGAAAGGCCTTATTAATATTGACCTTTATTACATTCGAATATATTGTTCTACCTATGTGTAGGTTAGGACCCTAACAACAGATAGAACAGAGCATAACATCATTCACTCATATCTGATGTATTTAAGCACTTTATCATAAACAGGTAGGTTAGAACTAGTAGATCAAGCACTAAGCACATTCATATAGGTCATATCTAACATTCTTACACATCTTTAGCACAAAGCATAAGCAGATTTATCTATCTCTATCAAAGAACTTAGAAAGAGAAGACATAAACATATGAAGACAAAGCAAAAAGAAGAACAACATAGTGTTTATGTGGTTCACCCCCACCCTGGGGCTACGTCCACCAACTCTTCTTCTTTATTGTCTTCAGTCAATCGGTTAGAAGAATAGAGCCACCAAGATCCTACTCCGCCTAGGACAGGAGATCTGTGCACCTCTCTAGATCCTCCTTCCTCATATTATAGCACAAAGCCCTCCACATTCTGTTACAACCACTTTCACTTAGCTCTACAAGTCTCTTAGAGTTATGCACAAAGCACTTACAAACCACAATTGCACTTAGCATACACTTACAACTGAATATATGCCTCTTCTTACATCGCTTAGATATCTATTTATACATTAAAAAAGTGGTCCTAAGAATGGGTAAACCCATGAGCCGAAATCCCATTCCCGTTACATAATTTCAAAACCCAAAAAGGACCCAAAAAGGGGCCGAGATCCTATGATCTCTGCTTTGTCTTGCACTCCTCCTTCAACAGGATGTCAAAGTACCAAAATAGGTCAAACTTGACCAGATCCCTCGAAACTTGGTCAAGGGATAACAGGCCCCCAACACTCACCTGTGACTCGTCTCGAGTCACTCTGGTCTGGGTAGTTATGCTTCGAAATCCTCGAGCTTGGCTCAAGCTGCTTGGAATTGTTGTTGTGCTACAACCTCCTATTTAGTGAACTCCTGGATGACCACGTCATTGACCAGTCCCTCTAGGTATTGTTCTACTGCGGTGACAACCTGTTCTATCTCTACTCCTCAGCTTTCAACCGCTGTGAACAATTGTTAAGCCTTATATTGAACTTGTTGGAGCCTCTAAGTTACTTCCATAACTCTGCTCTGAATAGTATGGATCTGCTGCTGGGAAGTGTGCTGCTCTTGAGACTGCTTCATTCTTTCTATGACTGATAGGGATTTCAACTGTGCCTGTAATGTCTCTGCGTGCTGCTTTGCTTCCTGGAGTTGTGACTCTAGTGCCTACAATTCTAGATTCTCGGTGAGTTTCTCATACATTTGGGCATTGCGGTTACTCAACTTCTTGCACTCCATGGCAAGGGATATTAGTCTCTCAACCGTGCTATGGGAAGTTGCTTCTCTTAGGTCCCTCACATCTTGCGGGGTCTCGGGCACAGTGCAAAGCTCCAAGTCTGCTATGTGTTGCTGGAGCTATTGGATGGCTTCTGCAAGCTGTTCTACCTGCTTCGTAACTTGATCTTCTACCTTCATTTCTACGACTGTCACAAAGCGAAGTGCTTTGTTGACCACTTCCTTCACTTCAAGTTGCTCTACTAGCAATTGTTCCTTTCCTTGTTGTAGTTGTTCTTTCTCTTCATCGAACTTCGCATGGAGAGCACTCTTTTCCTATTCTGCAGATCGACGTTGTTCTACAAGTACTCCTTGTACTTGTGTCAAAGCCTGGGTAGCTTGTTTTATTTCCTCCTGTGTGCATCAAAGGAGAGCTTCGACTGTATTAGCTAATCGGTGGAGTTCAGCTGGCTCATCTCCCAGTTCTGGGGTTCCCAATGGCAGAGGGACAGTGGAAACTATGCGGCTAGACTGTAGTTCCTGCTGCACTCCTTGGAGCTCAAACTCAATTCAATTGTACATATCCTCCTGCTTAGCTTCTTGCTTCTTTGCTATCTCCAGCGAAGCATCTTTCAGGGATGCTACGATGAAATCAAATCATGAGGAGTGAGTGTAGTCTACATCTTAGTCACGATGGGTTTCGATTTCTTCCAGGAAGAAGGCTTCGGGGGGGAAACCTTCCTTTTCTTCGAGGAGTCCTCCTCGTTTCTGGGCGGTGTTACTTCGCCTTTCTTCTGTTCAACTTCTGTGCCATCTATCTCTTCACCATCACCCCCTTGCTCTGGTACTATGGAAGCAGTCTTCACTAAGGCACTACTTAAATCTTATACTTCTTCAATATTCTTTGTCTTGCTAGTTTTGGGTGTATCTTGCATAGTTTATGGGCTGTCTATGTCAGATATCTCCGCAGGGTCTATTGGAATAAGGAGGACCACCAACCAGTCTTAGTGATCTCTTCCAAGTCCTCCTTTGTCAACTTGTAGTATGACTGCAGCTGTTTCTTATGTCCATCGACATGCACTGTAATATAAATGAAATGTCGGTTTGCGCTAAACTTCATCAAAGGCCTAAACCGGTGTAAAGTGTTCAGATTCATGTGAGGCTCGGACTGGATGGCCATCCTCAGCTTATTGTAGTATGTATGGAACACATCATTCGACTGCCTTTTCTTATTCATGTCACTTGAATACCACAATGTACTGAACTTCACAGCTAGTGGTTCAAATGGCACGATGTCTAGGAAGGTCGCACCTTCCGGCATCTCCCAGGCGATGAATTCAATAAGGATCAAAATCCAACGAATAAATTTGTAACCTTGATCTTGCGCTTCTTTGCAATCAAGTTCCAACTGGTTCACCAGGTACTTCACCCAATTCATTTGTAGGCCCTCCGCGCACTTCCCTGTGAGGTCGAATACAAAGCCGGTGACTTGGGTAGGTCGGTTCTTTCTTACTAAATTCCTTGCAATCAAATGACAAGAGAGGCACACTGTGCCACTCTGGTTAGAAGCTACCTTGTATCCTCGCGTCCCTTTCTCAACATCGCCATAGGTATCCTTGATCCTTTGAGCTAGAGCGTGATCCATGGTTTTTCTTGGGTAAATATCCTATGGATCAAGTCCTTGCATACTTAATCCCATGATCTGATTGATCAACGTCGGATCAACTGTGATACGGTGGTTTAACCACAAGTATCTTCCATGGTAACAAGAAAGCAACAACTTGACACATGCATTGACTTCCTAGTGTCTTTCAAAGTGTGGGATATTCATGACGTTCAGCAGGGTGGACTGCGCGAGGTTATGGTTCCATGAATGAGGGATGATCTTTGAGTTCTTCCCTTTTGTTCTAGTCAAGTACTTATGTGGGGAAAGCATGTTATATACCTTTCAACCTCGGGGACTGAAAGTTATATAGCATGTTATGAACTGCGCGTATCCCCTTTAGGAGGTAAGCCGTAACCAATGTGTATTCAAAGTCTCTAGGCATGCTGTCTCGATTCACTGCGTCGCTCAGAGGTGGTAAATAGGCAGGTAGTATGGTCGGTATGAGCTTTGCATTTGCTAAGTCATCCCTATGCTTGGTTCTCTTTTCATCTGTTGGTCAGGATGGTCTAGCTCGGTGAGCAGTCGAAGAAGATGCTTGCACTGTTCTAGTGGATAAATCTTGGACCCCTACAGATAATCCTCTCTCCAACATGACTCTTTCATTCATCAGGTCGAGGAGTACTTTTTTCACTGATTATTCAACTGCAGTGAGCTCTTCGGACATACACACTCGATATTAACGATATCGAGTTCAAGATTAACTTAGACACTGTAATGAAATAGATGTAAAGAGTGTGATGATCACTGTGCAAAAGTCACTTAGTCTGCGGGCTCAAACTCTTGGTTAGAAAAAGTGTTCTCGGTGCATGGCACGACGGGATAAATAGGTAACTCAACAATGGATCTCTTGCAACGGGTATGGAGCCTTCATTAACTCTGTTCACTCCGTTATGGCGCGGTCCAATGGTTTGGTGGCGAGCTACCTGACCATAAATTCCTTTCTTCTCGTTCGAAGTGTCAGTCGAACAGTTATAATGTCCCCAACGACTATATTTCTTCACCATGGTGAAGTGCCATGTGTCGATGTTCTGATATCCCGACGAAGCTCCAATTTTGCAAATGTTCCTTCTGCGAAGTTCCCTCTGGAACCTTCTGTAAAAAAATTATTTGATCTCTCTTCTTACTCAGTTTTCTATCCTTCTTTCCAGTGAGCTTCGTCTCATTATTCCTTTTTCCATTATGATTCTTATCTTCTTTTGACATAGTTACTTCGCGTTGTTGATATTCTTTCCTAGGATTCAAGGGTAATACTTCTTCTTTATCTGGGGTAGGTACTTTAGTCTTCTGTGGGTCCTCTAATGTTCTTGTAGCTTCGACATTCGGTTATCTGGTGTTAAATAGATTTGATTTGTTCTCCTGTTCTTCAATCAAGTGTGCGATCCTTCTAGTCATAAAATCTTTTAACTCTTGCTTCTTTTTCTCCAAAACTTCTTCTTCTTCCTTTCATCTAGATTGATCTCTGTCAATCCAAGGTTTCCCTAGTAACATGGTAAATGGGGTGCTGTCCTCCGTAAATTTAATAATCTCAAAATCTTCTTCTATCAAAGTTCCATTGGCATTCATAGGTATCTGAGCAAGCCTCCCACATAGATTTATCATCTTCCCTCTGAATAACCCTATTCCTCCCAAGGAAGGAGTCATAGCAGGCTTCCCTAAAATTTCCCAAGTTCTTTCTGTCATAATAGTCACCTGTTTTTCTTCATCTAGAACACAGTCAATGTCGAAGTCTCTTATTCTTGTTTCAATGCATTCTTTTTCTTTTAATATCTCTGATAATATGACATGTCGGTGGTCATTCCGGGTTTCTTTCATCTGTAACAATACTTTCTCTGATTCTTTCTGGGGTTCTGCTATTTCTAGATCTGCCTTAGGGTTTTCTTGATTCAGATTCATTCCTTCAAGCTTAGCAATCATTCTAGGTAAATCCAACACTTCATGGTCCATATATTTGCAACAAAGACAGCTAGGTCTTCTCCCAGGGAATTCCTTAGCAAGATGTACCGATCTTCTGCAACTATAACAGAGGGTTAATCATCTTTTTATTTTAAATGATCCCCAACTTTTCTTGTACTGTGCGCTAGGATCATAGTAGCTAACTTGCAAACATTTCTCTCTAGGATCCTGCATCCATTTGTTAGTCCAAACATTCTTTCTATGCATAGGTATAACATATCTTTCACTATTCTTATCAGATCTATTCATATCAAACCTTCTTTCATCTATTAGTGCCCTA
>JZKD02S1718569.1:444397-455692 GCA_000966675.3 Picea glauca
AATTCATTTAAATGATCTGCAATAGACCCACCTTCTGACATCTTCATATTAAATAATCTCTTCATTAGAAATACCTTATTTGACGCCGAGGGTTTTTCATACAATTTGGCCAACGTGTCTATCAAACCCTTCGTTGTATTTTCTTTCGAAATATTGAAAGCCACCAACACTGCCAGGCTTAGCCGTATCGTTCCTAGAGCCTTTCTATCAAGAATCTCCCATTCTTCGTCTTTCATGGTCGTCGGCTTCTTTGCTACTCTGCTCAATGGTAGGAATAGATCCTTCTGATATAAATAGTCTTCCATCTACATTTTCCATAACTAGTAGTTTTGGCCGTTAAATTTCTCGACCCTAAACTTTCCATCTTCCGACTTTGCTCCCACTCGAACCAGGAACTCTCTTTTCCTGCGAGTTACCTTACACTCTAATACCAATTGTTAGAAAAATAGGACCACGGAGCAATAAAATAAAACAAATGCAGAAACAGAACACAAAAGACACACAATACAAGAGAGACACAGATTTACGTGGTTCACCTAGTGTGGGCTACGTCCACCAGAGAAATTGCCAGGTCCTTCCTTTATTATTATCCAGTAAATGAAGGGATACAACCTACAACAAAACCCATTGTAACTTCCTCTTCTTTCTCTCACAGTCTCCTCTCTTAGAATACAATATTTACCATCAACCATAGCCGCGATACATTTCCCTCATAAAATAGGGTTGCCTTCTAGAAAAAAAAACCCTAACATAATCTCTACCGTTAGATCTGCAACCTTATAATGAACGGTCCAGATTTACAATGAAATTACAATATACTTTAACAAGGCAATTTTTTCTTCCGGGGCTTCGCCCCCGAACCCCCGCTGGGGACCCACTTGCCCCCAGACCCCCCGGACCCTGCAGAGGGGGTACCCCCTCTCTGCACTCCCCCACGTGGAAGAGTGTACATACTTCTGGGGTGTAAATACTTCATGGGGTATAAACACGGCTGAAAGCAAGGACCTCTGAATCAGGAAGATAATCAGGCTCCACAACCAACACTATAGTATGAAGGAATGTCTTCTTGTGTGTCTTAGGGTATGAATTATGAAGATATCTGGAACAAGCATGTCTTAGTAATATTTTTATTTGGAGAATTATCTTGTGAATCCTAGTATGAGGAAAGTATTGTTGCAGTCTTGATGAGATAGAGATATCAGTAGTAGCAACAGAGGTATCATTAATAGCAACAACAACAAAAAAGGTATCATTAATAGAAACAACAACAATAGGTTATCAATAATAGAGGTAGTGATAGATTGGTCTATAGTTATATTTCAAGGCGGTTGGATGGGGAAAGGAAAGGGATTTGTAGACTCCTTCTAGTTGGAGCCATATAAACTAGGGAGTTGCATATTCCTTTAGGTTGCAGCCTATAAATAGGGGGTTGGAGCCTCCTTCCAGTTGTAGCTGTAGAAATAGGAAGTTGGTGCTTTCGATGAATGTACTATTTCATAATTAATAAAATCATTTCATGGTTTTTTACCGCATTGGGTTTCCATGTAAAATTATGGTGTACTATGTTTATGTGATCTTTATGATGTTGTTGATAGTTTTAATTCTCATAATATTCATTGTAGATTTTATATTTTGATTAAAAGTAATAATTTTGCTCATACTGATTCACCCCCCCTCTCYGTATTCCAACAACATTGTCTTCGAGGTTGTTTTCATTGTGTAATCTATTTTCAATCTTTATTATGCCATGAGTATCTTGATGGAAGATGAACTAGAGTACTACACCAAGGTAAATKTAGGATGTTACAATATATGTCTTTTGTTGTTTATGTTTTTTATAGAATCATTTGACACCACATATTMTTCTGATGACTTATTGGTCTAAGCTACATCCCTTTCCTTCCTTGCAAGACCATTTCCCCCCTTTCCTCCTCAAAAATAATTTAAASGCCCCACTTTTGTTGATTTACATGAGTTTYCTTAAAGCATATTGYGAACATATGCCTGTTKCTAGTTAGCAACCCGAGTACATGTTGATTTGACTCAAAAAACTAATAATCCCAACTTTTCAGGTGGAGTTGATGGGTTCCTTAGGTTCCTGACCTCCTGTAGCCCATACATAACTACTCCACTGTAAAAAAGGAGTATAAATTATATCCTTGGGGTCGAGGAAAGATATAACATAGAAATGAATCCTTATGATGGCATTTTCAATTCAGTCTTGCAAGTCCCCATTTCCTCTTTCATATGATATTTTCCCTTCCATGTGGAAACCCTTCTTTTCAGAAGTTTTTTTCTCCCTATCTTGTCAGGAAGAAACCCTTAGCCTTCCTTGGACCTATTTGAGCACAAAGTATTGAAGGTATTTTTGACCATATTTAGCCTTGGGTGGAGAAAATTGGAGTCTTGTCTTGGGACCGTGCCGCAGTGGTTACAGGTTGTAACCAACTTTTTATGTTGTTCATAATAAAATATCTCTCGTTCTCGTCCAATTTCATATGTTGATTCATATTTGTAATGCATTTCACATCTCCTAGTTTGAATATATTATGAAAGTTGTAATGATAATGTTTTAGTTAATTATTGGATAACTACCTCTTTGCAGTTGATTGTCTCTTTCTGTGCATGAGGTTTCAAAGGATTGTTGAAGAAGTCTTTAGGAGGGATCAACATCAAACATCAAAGTCTAGGTTTGTTTCCTTCTCTTTCCCTTGAAAGTTAGTTATTTTAAAGTAGTTATTCTCAATCGATTGCTTGATTTGAGTCTGAGAGAAGTATATTAGGGTATCTCTCTATTGTCGTTCTGGCCCATAGCCACATGATATTGTTTTTTGTAAAATAATTGGTGACTTCACTAGGTATTCTCCCTTTTTAGGTCGTTATGCATACTTGTGGTTTGTGTTTATTTTGAATCTTTTTTTGTGTCTTTAACCATTATATAGAATTCTCTTATTTTATGTAATCCTTCCCGAGTCTTCCAAGCCCTTTTATCTCAAGTTTGGGGGTATTTTACTTGGTGTACATGTTTTCCTTTGAGTACAGACGCATACATACATGGATTTGACTAACCACAGTCACATGAATACACTACTTTTCAACGGGAAAATCATGTACATGCTCTAGTTTTGAGTTTTCTCCTCTGCTCAGATTACTGGAAGTTGGGTTGACGAACTATTGGTTATTTTTGAATCCCATGAGTCTCTTGATATTTCTTTTTGGTTTAAGATTTTTTTTTCATTTGAACATTATAAGAAAATCCCCCCCCCAAAAAAAATCTAATTTATTGTTTTTTCAAGGTTGTTTTTTGTCTTTTGATGGTTTTAGGTTTTGAGAAAGATTCATCAAATGTATACTGCATTCTGAAATGTTCTTATAGTTCTTTATACGGTGTTTGGTCATCTTTTTTATTCTTTCGTTCGTTCTACCTTCTTGTTTTCTTGATTTACTTATATAAACGGAAGTGTAATAGAATGTTCTTGTGAACTTTCTTCCTTACCCTTTGCATTTTCATTTAAAAAGAAAAATTTAATTGTATGCATGTTTTATTTCAAAATTATCTCTTGTACTTTTTAGAAAAACAAAAAGATTTCGGTTTTCATTTAGGGTTAGTTTCTGGGGTTCATATTTATCATATAAAGTGAAAAGTGAAAAAGTTGTGTTTTTCATTAACTTAGTGCATTGCATAAGTTGTTGTAGATTTCAATCAAATTGTGCATTCCATTGAAAGTGGAAGATTTTCATTTGCATTGCATTGAAAGGAAAAATTTCTTTGAAGAAGTTAGTATCCATTTATTACAGCTCTTTATTTTGAATAATTTATCCTATTTTCATATCAACAATATTCTTAAAGTGTAATTGTTATTGTTTTTGCAAGTGTCAATACACATCACCAAGTTTCACGTCCATTCCTTCTTGAATTAAGAAACAACCATTAAAATGAATACTAATAACTAAAATTAATTAGTAACCTTTTTCTATGGTTCACCAATATCTTAGGCTAGGGCCTTGGATTAGGGTGGAGAGTAAACTCTCGAGGGCCAACCCAAAGCAAACATAGGAGTATATGATAGGGAGAGTCAAATCCAATTTTCATATTAGTGTAGTCAGGAGAATCCTTTAACATACGAGCTAAAAACAAGGTCACGTGAAGGAGTGCTAAGGATATTACCCCTCCAAAGATTGACTAAGCATAGTAGAGAGATTATTTTTGGGGGTTTCACTAGTGCCCTTACCTCCATGAGAGGTGGTGCTTTCGAAGCATCATGCTTTGTTTGATCTAGATTATTTTCAACACGAAATGAGAGAGGAGATATAAAAAATAAATGTACAGAGATATATGAGATATCCAATAATATAACAAAAATATATCATAGATATAAACACATAGATACAATAATACACAATTTATATTAATGAGCGAAATGTATAGACTGTAAAATTACAGAGTGAAAGACTCGCTAGAATGGTGGCAGCTTATCTCTGAGAAGAGATGTCATGTTTATGTTAATTCACAAGAAGATGATTAAAATGAGGCTCTAAAGGCCCTTTTAACCTAAAGAAAATCCAAAACCCTAAGCCCAGAAGATGAAAAGCCAACAATTTTGTGGACCCAATTTTGGGTAGTTTGGTGTATCAACTTCCCGAGGGTGTAACTTTGGCATAGGATCTTTGTTTGGGGCGCATGATAGCTCGTTGGAAAGGTATCATCGAGGATATTCATTTTGGGAGAAAAATAAAATCCTTTCTATATTTGTAACTTGATCGATCCCAGAAAAAAATCATTTAGGCCCAAACAATGGCTTCGAAAGTTTAGGAACCGAAAAACTACTAAAAATAGTAAATTGCCAGAAGATTGTTTTGGGCCAGTTGGAATAGGTGGGTGGCCACAAATATTCACCCGGATCATTTTTACCTTACCCATATGTTCGATCTCGAATTTCTACTATACCCCTCAAACATCGACTGTGATTTGGTATCCTAGTGGCCTATTATCTAGGTTGACACGTAAGGTGACAGTGAGGGGCTTATCATTGTACCTAGGGTGGACTCTGAATCACTTATCTTAGTACCCCTAGGGGGTGCCATTGTGAAACTTTGGTACTTGGACCGGGAAGGGAAATGATTCAAAGGTCATGGTAACTACTTCTTCTAGCCACTCCTTAGCTTCTTCAGGTTCTTTGAATGATCAAGACCTCATCTCCCTAGGTTGGAAGCATTTGGAAAATTTGTTTGCTTAGTTTGTATCTTTTAGGGTTTTTTATTTTTTAGTGGTGTGCTCTCTGTGTGTAGAGGAATTAGGCGAGTGTGCTCACCGACGCTTTGAATCTTTGATTTAAAGTGGCTTATAAACCACCTCGTCGATCGAGGAGAGTAAAATTTCTTCCTCCTGAAGAAGTTCCTACAAATTCTCTGCCTGCTCCTCATAGGAATCGACTCGATCCAATTGACACTTCTGTATCGATTAGTCCAGTTGACTTTGTACAAATTGATGACATAGAGAAAAACTCTTCTGCACCGGAGGTTACTCATATATCAAATCTCGAAGCTGAAGGTTTTGTTCATCCATTTAATCCTCCATTAATAGGATATGACCGTCCATTTATTTTGCGAATCTCGACTCCCGGATGGGTCGTAATGGAAGGAACTTCGAAAGCGTGTGGGTTGGGGGGGCCTGCAACCCCCATGTCGATAATTGTATCTAGAGGAATATCTCCTCCTTGTATATCTAACCAAATGACTAATGTGTTTCAATCCACAATAGACACATCATTCAGAAGCTTCGCACTGCTGATAATCGGGTCAACTCAACTTTTGAGTGCAGCCTCATCACTACCTTTAGTATCTAATTTTTTTTATGTTTGGAATGTCATCATTTGGCATGCAGAATCTATCAAATGAATCTCAGCCGACTCCCTGAGTTTCTAACATTGGTGTAGGGATTTATTTGACTCCCTTCCAAGATTTTCTTTGGAGCAGGGGGCATATCTCTTCGTCAAACCCCTCGCTCAAGAGTTATTTTATTCCACCCTATGGAACCAATATAGTTATGGGATGTGTCCCTCCCTTGAGTGGTGGATTTAAATATGTCAACACGTCATCTACATCCAACCCCTTCATAGTATTTGGTGGGTTTGGGAGCAATCATTTTCCCTCATCGAGGGTGTTGCTAGGGGGAAACCCTTTCCAATCATCTTGGAACCCCTCGGTTGGACCTATCCCAACATAGGGGGTACCAAGCAGGAGCCATCCTTCTTAATTTGACAACCAATTTGGAGGGGGTATACCTCCTTATGGTCAAGGATTTCAACCTTCTTATCAAAACCCTAGCTTTCAAGCAAAATCTTCCTGGAAACCTTGTGCCAATAAGGAGGATTGTTGCCCTGTATTGTTGACTATGTAACCCTGTAACCCCCTGTATGCAAAGAAAACAACAAGTGTGAGAATGTTGGGTATGTGTTATATTCTTTTCCCGACTAGCTACAGCACCCGCTACATTGCACCAGGAACCCAAGGGGGTTTGAGGGGGGGTGCTAGGCCCCCCCTTCGAGGGTTGCAAGGGGGCGATAGCTCCTAAGATTTTTTTTAGCTCGGGAAACGTGTCGCATTTTTGCCTTATTTTTTGTGTCGCCTCGATTTTCATGTCCATTGTTGGTTGGTTTTTTGGCACATGGTTTTGGTCGATGGTTTTCTATTTCCGGTTAAGGAATTAGGGTTGTTGACTAATCCAGGTTATTAGGTTAGGGTTTTGGATGTCGTTGGCTCCTATATGTATATTGTATTGTAAACAATGTATCACTATGAATGAATATAGAATATGATGGTTTTCCCAGTTTGGGTTTATAGGGGAAAAATGATTGTGTAATGTGTGTATCTTTTCTGTTATTTTATTAAAAATCTATTTGCAGTAAAATATTGTACAAGGCTAAAATCTACACATTGGTTGGTAGCTCCTTGAGGGAGACAAAATCCCTTGTTTCTAGGGTGTTGGAACCCCTTACTCCTAAATTTCAACCTTCTTGGAGGAATACACATCTTTGTACAAAACAATTGGAGAAAAAAGGCACATTATACACAAAAATCCACCTCCATACACATTCACTAAGAAACATGAAAAATACCCATGACTCACTATTAAATATGGTCAAAAGAAAATATTAAGTCATTTTATGGTGTAAATATGTGCCAAAGATGATCCTTTGAAATAGACACTGCTCAGGCTTATCACAGAGGTGGAAGATGCTCGATGCACTATCAACAATCAATAGGGTTCTCTGTCAAGAGTCTGGGAAGTCATGGATTTTAATGGTTTTTCTTCTTTTTTGCAAAATATCTAAGTCCTGAACCCTTTTTTTGTTTCAAATTGAAACTCAATGATTTATCCTATTTTTCATAATCATTTAGTTTAGAATTGGAACACAACTAATTGAGATAAATCATCAAAATAAAGTTTAACACAAACTATAAGCAAGGTAAGTCCAAATCCAAGATGAAAAGGAAAGTAGAGTGGTACCCATTGAAATACTTGATATTTCAAAGGGTTTGTTGAGGTCTCAAAAAATCCTTAGACCTACAAAAAATGTGGGGTTTCTAATACAATCCACAATGAAATATGAGCAAATGTTAAATGAAACACAAGGAAAACACCATAGGGAATGATAAGAGGAAGACAAAGGTGAAAAATAATGTGGAGGCAATGAAACCATAAGGGATAACTTGGTAAAAGAAAATAAAATTAAGAAATAAGGATATTTCTTGGTTACCACCTTAGTTTTTTAAGAAATCTTGCAAGCCCAAATTCATAAGAAAGGTCATTCACAAGGAAGAAGTGAGGAGACCTTGAATGAATTTTGGGTTTCCCTCTTCCATGATATGAGTGGCATGTAATATTTATGAGCTTTCATCCTTACACATACCAAAAATATATGGTTTCCAAGACAAGACACAAGGTAATAAGACCAAATACTAAGCTCTACACAAGTAAAAAACTATGCATAACAAGAAGAGGAAGACAGAGGTGAACAATAAGGTGGAGGCAATGGAACTACAAAGGAGTTCTTGGTAAAAAGAACAACAAAATTGTCAAATAAGGAGAGGTCGTGGTTACCACTTAGATTTTTTGATACAATTTGCATGACATGAGTGGCATGGAATATTTATGAGTTTCCATACTTAAACCTACCAAAAATATGGGGTTTCAAAGACAAGGCACAAGGTAATAATACCAAACAATAATTTAAGCAAAAATAAAACACCATGCATAATGAGAAGAAAAAGACGAAGGTGAACAATGTGGTAGAGACAATGAAACCACAAGGGAGGGATTTGTAAAAAATCAACAAAATTGTCAAATAAGGATAGGCCTTGGTTACCACTTGTATTATCGAGTGAATTGCAATCCCAAATTGGAAACCCACTCATGCACAAAGAAAAAGTGAGGAGACCTTGAACGAATTTGGGGTTTCCCACTTCCATGAGATGAGTGTCATGGAATATTTATGAGACACCATCCTTACACCTAGAAAAATATGGGGTTTCTAATACAAGACACAAGGAAAGGAGACCAAACATTAAAAGAAATGAAAGGAAAACACTATGCAGAAACATAAGAGGAAAATGAAGGTGAAAATTGAGGTGAAGGTAACAAAACCACAAGGGAGAAATTGGTTAAAAGAAAACAAAATTTACAAATAATGAGAGGTATTGTTCACCACTTAACTTTTTTGGGATGAATTTCAAAACCAAATTGACAAGATCTTGCATGCACAAGGAAGAAGTGAGGGGACCTTGAATGAATTTTGGGTTTTCCCACTTCCATGAGATGAATGACATGGACTATTTAAGAGACACCATCTTCATACATACATACCAAAAAGATGGGTTTTCCAAGATAAGACACAAGGAAATAAGACCAAACTCTAAACAGAACATAAGGCAAACACCATGAAGAACATGAAGAGGAATATGAAGCTGAATAATGAAGCATAGGTAATTGAAACCATAGGGGAGGGCTTGGTAAAACGAAAAAAGGTTGACAAATGAGGAGAGGTTTTGGTTACTACTTAAATTTTTTGAGATGAGTTTCAAGCCCAAATTAGAAAGCCTACCCATTCACAAGGAATAAGTGAGGAGACCTTGAACAAATTTTGGGTTTCCCACTTCCATGAGATGATTCACATGGAATATTTATGAGACACCATCCTTACACCTGCCAAAATTACGGGCTTTCCAAGACAAGACACAAGGTAAGAAGACCTAACACTAAATGAAACATATTAAGACAAACGACATCTAGAATGAGATGTGCATAGTAGGATTCTAAAATGAAAGGTTGAGAAGTACATAATGATATTCATGGTGTTCACTAGTTGTGTGACATAAAGAATATGTCCTCTAATATACCTAGTATTGGAGTAGTTCTTATGAGTTCATTTGCCAGTGGATTCATGAGAGGTTGGAAGTACACAATGATGAGGATAGAGTTATTAATGTAGGGATACTTGTCTCTAGGAATTTTATGCCATAATTTAAGAATCCCATGAAGGAGAAAGGGGATATGTTTATGGACCCTAGACACTATGAAAATCCTTAATGAACCATGACCATTTGAACAAACAATGAAATCAACAATCAATTTCATAAAATAAAATGAATCTAAAGGTAAAATAGTCTTTTGATTCATATATATGGATACATGGTCTAAATTCTTAAGCTACAAGGGAGTTGGAGTATGGAATATGTGGAAGTGAAAATGAGTTCCACCTTGAAGTTTAGGTAGTTGTAGAAGTAATTGTGATGAAATTTTAAAACTAGTGGTTCTTTTGGTTCAATGCATGTGGATTTTAAGTAGGTTTTGTAGATTCAATTTTGATACTTATATTATTCTCTATTTAGTTAGTTGGTACACCTTAATACAAAATTGGGAGTGGGCAAGGATTTTGATATTTGTGTTTAAATGTTGGAGGAGAGAAGAGTCTCTTGAATACTAAATTTAAAGATCCCTTACACCAAGTTCCATTCATGATTAGAGAGATATATATGAGCATTTATTATTTTTCCATGTAATCTTGTCCACCATGGTCACAACATGTAAATAGTGGACACGAGGAAGATAATAGAGTATGCAATTGTTCTCTTTGCATATATATGTTTTTAAAAAAAGTAATGATCACCTTCTTGATGCAACTCATGGGCTCCAAACACCATAAAAATAGAGTTGGGAAGGTGTCACCAAAGTGTGAAAGGATAAAAACTTACCTAAAATATCTAGAAATTGATGCTCCAAGCATTTGTTGAAATATTAATTAATTAAATATTGAAAGATTAATTAATTAACAGATTAATTAATTGTTGAAAGTTTAGTTGTTGAAATATTGGTTTTCATTGATGTCAACCCTTGAAAAAAAGTTACCAGGTTTCATGTTGAAGTAAAGTAGTTGCAAACAAAAGATAACAAGATGCATGTCAGTTACATGTCAAAGTAATTGTCAACAACAGTTAATAAGTTGCATGTGAGTTGCATGCCATCATGAGTTGCATGCCATTATGAGATTTCTCTTTAAAAGACATAGAAGTGTCAATTGAAAATCACTTCCTTGAATCACTCTTGAGAGTACAGGTTGGATATCTGAGGCAGAGTGTTGAGGTCAGAGAAGTCCATTGAAGGATGAAGTTTGTAGGATCCAAACTTACGAAGAACTAGGTCCAAAAAAGAATTTATTTAGTATATTTGTAGCTTTCATGAGGAAAAGTGAGGACATCCGTGGGCTACAGTGGGGAAAAGAGCAGATACCCATGAGCCTAAAGTACACACAATTGCATATATGTGGATAAACGTTGTGGAAGATAAGGGATCTAAAATCTTAGGTCAACTATAATTTGAAGGTATGTCTTCATGTGTGTGTTAGGGTGTGAATTCTGAAGAAATCGGGAACATGTATGTCTTAGTAAGCTTTTGATTTCAAGAATTCTATTATGAATCCTAGTATGAAGAATGTATTTTTGCAATCTTGATGAGATAGAGATATCAATAGCAACAACATAGGTATCAGTAACAGCAAAAACAACAGAGGTATCAGTAGAAGAAACAACAACATGTTATCAGTAATAGAGGTAGTGACATATTGGTATACAATTATATTTCAGGGTGGTTGGATAGGGACACAAAAGTGGGTTGTAGCCTCCTTCCGATTAGATTTTGATAAAGTAGGGAGTTGGAGCTTCCTTCAGGTTGCAGCTTGTAAATAGGGGGTTGGAGCCTCCTTCCAATTGTAGCTCTCTAATGTGTCATTAGGTAAA
>JZKD02S1718569.1:498090-508985 GCA_000966675.3 Picea glauca
GAGGAAGTGCTAGCCTATAGGCTACAGGTCCCACTCTATTTAGAACCTCAAAGGGTCCACAATACTGAGGTGCCAACTTGGCACAAGCTCCCATTTTCAGGGAACTCTTCCTGGGCCTAACTCTGAGATATACATGATCTCCCGCTTTGAATTCTCTTGGAGTTCTCTTTTGGTCAACATAAATTTTCTATCGATTCTGAGCGACCTTCAAGTTTTGTTTTATCTGAGTCACCTGCTATTCCATTTCTTTCAACATGTCGGGTCCAAAATAAATCCTGTTTACGGAATTACTCTAGCTGACTGGGGTATTACATGGCCTACCATAGAGGACCTCGAAGGGACTCATCTTTAAGGATGCTTGGTAGCCATTGTTGTAGTCGAATTCTACCAGTGGTAGGTAGTCTTCCCACTTCTTGGGTTGATGCATTACATGCATTCTTAGCATGTCTTCAAGTATTTGGTTCACTCTTTATGTCTGTCCGTCATTTTGAGGGTGATAGGTGGTGCTAAACAACAACTTGGTCTCTAAACCATCCATCAGTGATTTCCAAAAGTTGGAAGTAAATTCCGTGTCTCTGTCAGACACGATCTCTTTTGACATACCATGTAGTCTAAATATCTCCTTTATGAATACCTGGGCGATATTGATTGCTTTGCAATTTGATTTGACAGAGATGAAATGAGAAGACTTGCTCAATTTATCCACCACTACCATAATGGCATCATTATGTTTGGTCGAGGTTGGTAATCGAGTGATGAAATCCATGGAGATGGTTTCCCATTTCCATTCTGGGATTGGTAAAGGTTGCAATAATCCTGTTGGTTGTCGATGTTCTTCTTTAACCTGATGGAACTCTATGCATTTGGCCAAGTACTTGGCTTTGTCTTGCTTCAATCCAGGCCAATAAAATTGTTTCCTGGTGGCAGTGATCATCTTCTGGTATCCTGGATGACCAGAATAGGGTCTTTTGTGTAGTTCATCCAGTATGAACCTCTTCAAGTCTTCACAATCTGGAATATAAAATCTTCTTCTGTAAGTGAGTAGACCTCCTTCGGTCATCTGGTAGCCTTCATATTTTACTCCAGCAGGTTCTTGCTATAGGTACATGGTCACGATCTGGATGAAGGGATCTATTTCTTGTGCATTTCTTATTCTTTCCTTGACATCTGTCTCGCAGGTGCTCACCGCTGCCAGGTGAATTGTTTTTATACTTCAGCTAAGGGCATCGGCCACACTATTTTCCTTTCCTTTAATGTGCTTGATTTCGAAATCAAACTCGCTAAGGAGGGCCATCCACCTAGCTTGTCTAGCATTGAGCTTTGGTTGATCAGACAGGTATCACAATCCACAGTGATCTGTCATAAGTACAAATTTTCTTCCCAGGAGGTAATGCCTCCACATTTTCAACGCATGCACTATGGCAGCCAGTTCTAGATCATGGGTCACATAGTTGACTTCATGCTTGTTCAATTTTCAGGATTCATAGCAAATCACTCTTCATTTATGCATAAGGACTCCTCTGAGCCCTTCCTTATAGGCATATGTGCACACGAGGAAGTCAGCTTCTGGATCGGAGATATTCAGCACGGGTGCATGGGTGAGTAGATGTTTCAGAGTTTGAAATCTTTCTTCACATTTCTGTGTCCATAGGAATTTTGTCCCCTTCTTCTGGAGGGAAGTGATTGGACAACCAATCTTGGAGAATCCTTTTATAAATATCCTATAGTATCCTGCTAATCCCATAAAGGATCTGATATCCGAAACATCCTTTGGGGTAGGCCATTCCATGATAGACCTGATTTTTTCAGGGTCTACCACTACTTCTTCGGAGAGAACATGGCCTAAGTAATGTATTTCCTTCTAGAAGAATTCACATTTGTTGAATTTGGCATAGAGTTGATGTTCTCTTAGCACTTGCAACACAAGTCTAAGATTCTCTTCATGCTCTTTTCTGTTCTTGGAGTAAATTAATATATCATCAATAAAAACAAGTACAAATTTTTCTAGGAACTTGTTGAGTACATTGTTCATTAAGCACATAAAAGTGGCAGGGGCATTGGTCAACCCAAATGGCACCACCACAAACTCATAGTGTCCATATCGTGTCCGAAAAGCAGTTTTATGGATGTCTTCACACTTGATTCAAACTTGATGGTATCCCGACCTCAAGTCAATCTTTGAGAAAATAGACGCACCCCCCAATTGATCAAACAGGTCATCGATCCTGGGAAAGGGGTACTTGTTATTTATGGTTACCTTATTGAGTTTCCTATAATATATACACATTCTAAGGGTACCATCCTTCTTTTTCACGAACAGGACAAGTGCTCCCCATGGAGACACACTATGTCGATTATAGCCCTTATCCATCATTTCTTTTAATTGCAACTTGAGTTCAACTAACTCGGGTATGCTCATCCGGTGGGGTGTCCTAGACACCAGCACCACTCTCGGTGTGAGTTCTATTGATAAGTCTATGTCCCTTCTCGAAGGTAAACCCGATACTTCTTGCGAAAACACATCTATGTATTCTCCCAAGGTAGGGTGATCTTCAAGGCTTGATTTGTCATCTTCAATTGTTGTCAGAACCTGTATTGCATATAGGGGACATCCCTTTCGGCAATACTTTCTCATTTGCAAAGTTGATATTTGTCTCACCGAGACAGGTTTTTGGATCCCTTGAAGGGTTATTTTTTTCCCTTCTTTACTTACACATTCTAAGGTTTTATGGTAACAGTCCAATCTGGCTTTATGGGCAGCTAGCCATTCCATACCAATCAACAGATCATATGATCCCAGGGGTAATATGTTAAGGGTTTCCTGGGTGGGGAATTCACCCAACATTAATTGGCATGTTGGTATGACCTATGCTATCCTCCTTTTGGTGCCAGTGGCTAACTGTACCAACCATGGCTTGCTATGTTTTTGTGGCTGTAGTTTACACTTTTCAACAGCTTTAGGAGCTATATAACTCAAATTTGAACCAGGGTCAATCAAAACAGACACTAGATGGTTGAAAATCATACCTTCTATTTCCACCACTGAAGCTTGGTGGTCATCTTGGTTATTATCCAAGGCTGCATAAATTTGTGGCGCACTCCTGGCCACATCATTGACGGTAGTAGCTTCCTGGATGTTATAATTCCTCTGACTATTCAGTTGTCGGTGTGGACAGTCTCTCAATAGATGTTATTCCCCACAACCCCAGCATTTCAAAGGTTCTCTCTTTGGGTTATCAGTCTTCACTGATATGGGTCCAGAAGTTTTATTTCCGCTTAAGGAGGGAAAATTCTGCTGGTGCATACTCCGAGTTGCGAAGCTCATTCTTGGGTTCTTATTATAGTTCTTAAATCCTGGGGATTTAATTCCCTTTTTTTAAAATATTGAACTATTCTTTTGTTTCCATCCTTCACGAGGTTCTGCTCGATGCCCAAAGTGTTCATGACAATAGGTCGCCTTTCGAATAGTGCCTTCTAGGGTCTTTAGCTCATCAAATTCAATTATGTTTCGATAGTCCTTAGGTAGCCCACTGATGAAGTATTGCACCTTTTCCTTTTCCACCTTGATATAGGGTACACACCTCAACAAATCTAGGAATTTGTTGACATATTCTTCTATATTATGTTGTCCCAGTTTGAGTTCATAAAACTCTTTAGTCTTTTCGTCGAAATATTTTTTCGACAGATACTTCTTCCAGAAGTACTTCTCAAATCATTCCCAAGACAGGTCCTCTTCACGAACCCCTTTCACATTCTCAAGGTCTTCCCACCAAATGGAAGCCTTTCCGTTCAAGTTGAAGGTGGCCACTCCGGTCTTCATATTTTCTGAAAAGTCATGGACTCTAAAATACTTCTTTAGTCCAAGCAGCCAGGCCTCTGCTTCCTCTCCCTTCTTTATTTCACCATCGAAGGAGGGTGGTTTGGCCTTTCTGAATTATTTGAAATGTTCAACCTTTGGAAGACTCTTGCTTCTTCTATTTCCTTCAGGAATAGGAACTAGTTCTGCGGCTAGAAGAGCCCTCTGAATCACCAGCTTCATTCTCAGAGGAATCATTCGACGCTTGTCCTTTACCTTTGGGGTGGACCTTTTTCGAGGTTCTCCTCTCAGTGTGGCCACTAATATGACCATGTTTCTGAGTTTTAGGTTCATGCTGCATTTGTCTTTGTAGATCAGATAAACTCTGCAGTAAAACTACGTTAATTTCTGTTTTCTTTTCTTGTTCTTTCATCATCCTTTCATTGTCAGCCTTGCAGCTTTGTAATTCGACCATGAGACTCCTCAGAGTCTCGACAAGATCTGGAGGGGTCTCTACTGCCCTTATTTCGTCAGACTCTTCATCTCTATTATGGGAGCCCTCCCCCACCTCTTGGTGAGTCACCATTCTCTGCATCTGTAAATTCCCGCGGCTAATCGTCCACTTGGGTGCAAAAGACAAACGCTAGTTGTTAGTCAATATTTAGATACATTTTTATAACCCATGCAAAATTCATAACTCTTTCACATGCATACACAGTTAGGTTCTCGTTTTCAAACTTTGATCCTTTTTGAATTAAGAGGGTTTAAGATAGAGGGTTACTCCTTTTAGGAGTGTTTCGAATGGAACTCCTGCATAACTCATTCATGAGCCCAAGTAGGCCAAGTGCTGTAACCATGCTCTGATACCAATTTGTCAGATACCCACTATGACAATATATATTTTTCACCTTATTTCTCAAGGATCAGAATACCCGAAATACCTGTAGGGTTCTAGCGTAGGCTAGTTTCTCCTTTATCCATTTTTGTGTGATCGTGGGTCACGACCATAGGCCGAACCAGTATGGCACCCTTTCTCTCTTCACGACTCGGTACTACCAAAGCGTCGAGTCTTTCGACTCTGTAAACCCCGAAAGGTGATGGTTGACTTCCCTTTGACACTTTTTTCTACTCGCAACCTCGCAGGTTGAAACGTCGAGCTCTCGTGCTCTTCTTCTCCAAAATCCCGAGACGTGAAAGCCAGCAATAGCTTGACTTCCTCTTCGCACTTCTCACAACTCGAAACCTCACAAGTTGGAGCATTGAGCCTTCATGCTCCTATCTTTCGAATCTCCGAGATGCGAGAAGTCAACAGAGTATTGACTCCTTCCTAGGTGACGTGTGTCCACCTGTCAATCACGCGGGCCCCACCTAATGGATGTACCACCTGTTCTCTCGGCTCTTGGCACTTCGCGACTACTATAGTCAAAAGTGACCCCTTCCAACCTTAGAACCCCCAAACTCCCAATATACGATATATCCACGGAGTTCTGACCCAATAGTCCTCCCATTCCTATATCCAACGGTTCAAATTTTCTCCTCGCGATTTTGCACTTCGCGACTTCGTGAGTTGGAGCACCCAAATCTTGTGCTCTCTTCTTGCGAAACCCAGAGATGTGATATCCCAAACCAAGCCCTCTTCAGGACTACACTAACCCTAACCACCTTGCAACCCTGCAAGATCCAATGGTCCATGAATTTTCGACAGTTCTCCACGAAGTCTTTCTGCTATCTGTTTTTGTTCTCTTCTGCACGCGTCCGGATGTACATTTTCGAGGACCCAGATCCCTTCAATACAGCTGATCTAATGGTATTTGTAGCTCCTCCTTGAGCATGTGTTTCTCTTCCTTTTCCTTGGAAGATTTCTTAAGTATCAAAGGTCTCGGCCTTTGCTTCTCCTCTGCGACCTTTGCAGCTATGGCTCTGTGCACAAAATGGCACTATCCCTCCTGAGCTTCTCTTCTCTGAAACCATGAAAGATTTTCTTGACCTCTATGATTCCTACAAGGTCTGTGCACACAACAAGGTGCTACCTGTCTTGAGCTTCGTCAGCTATGAGGGACTTGGGAGATTTTCACTCTTTCTCCTGGATTTGACTCTTAGAAGAGTCTTCAACACAACTATTGCTCTCCATCATCAAGTCTAGGACTTGAGTGGGTCTCAGTCTCTACTTGCCTCACAGGGAGCCTGTGCATGACTACACTACCTCTCCTGAGCTATGCCTTGACTAGTATTACCACTTCTCATAATACCATGGTATTATTCCCTTCAGGACTTATCAATACCATAGCCCGACCTCTTGTCAATGATATTCCCGATTTCCCGATTTTTGATTTCTCGAAACGGCCTTTGTCACGTTAGCCCTCCTAGCTATACCCTGATCCAGGTGACCATTCCTCCTAAGACTTCAGTCTTACTCCTTTCGATATTTATGAATACGAGGGCCCTGCCTTTTGCCAACAGGACTACCTCAAATGGACAGTCCTCGTCATTTCATGATTTCGCGACCCCCAGTGACACAAATCCTCTGTCAATGCGAATCTCCGGTATCCGAAATATCGATGGACTCTCGATCTCCACCACGTGTCCTCCACGGATGGACGATCCAGAATGTTTCGAAACTTCCCTCATGGAGTGTCCCGATCTCTTTTCATTGAGACCTCAAAAATCTCGAAGTCCGAATCCCTGATACCAGCTCCTCCTTCGGGACTTTTTCCCCTATTCTCGAGGGCTTAACCCTTATGCATCTCCTAATAGATCCAATGGATATTGGGTTTTATAACTAAGATCTGACGGCTCATATCTGTCCCACGCCATGCACTCTCCCATTTCTCCCTGGACGTGGAAAAACCAACGATCCAGATACTCCCACAGACCTTGGGGATCTACGGTCTTGATTTCTTCGCTACTCACGAAGATAAAGGAAAAGGGTTAAGGCGTGTAACGCCCTCATTTATTCCTCCAATCTAACGGTCATGAATGACCGCAAATATTTTGATGGGGTATCATCCGTCGATCGATACTTATCCCTACGCTGCTATTTCAAGATTTCAAGAGGATCATTCTTCCTCGTACAAGGTTACTAGGATTTGCACCTTCAAATCCTTTTCCAGGTTCTTGGTGAGATTTCTATGAAGGGTGTCTCTATGGGGATATCTATCCAGGGTATTCCTAGGGATGAATAAGGACATATATTTCCCAAAACCAGACTTGAAGTTTGAATTAGATCGGTATGCATATAAATAGTGATTTATAGAACATATGTCATACGTAGTCTTTCCATTATAAGCATGCAACCAACATTTCTAAAATCAAAACACTACACAGGCAGTCTTATACTCAAACCATTCATAAAACTGCACAAACTATGAGCATACATGTTAGCATATAAATTTCAAGATGCAAGATGTAAAACACTTATCAGAAATAACACCAGATGTGATTGCAACTATTGAGAGGGGTGCTTGTTTCCACCCAATTGTAGGCTCAGCGACTCCCAACGGATTTACCACTAGCCACCCCCAAGCTGAGACCACGATGCTGCCAGACTACGTCTCTATTTGCCAGTGACCGAGAATGAAGGTTACTCTCATTCTTCTCTTCTATCACTCACTCTGTGTTTTCCAAATTTTTTTCTCGTTCCTCCTCCCTCGCGTCTGTCCCCTGTCTACACACTCTTCCCTGCCTTTTTGCCTTTTCAGTGAGGTTCTGTGTGGCACAGTCCTCCTCATGGTGGTCAAGCCAAAGGAATCTACAGAGAGCAGTTCACCCCCATCCCTCATTACTCATGAGGATCCCTCTACCTACCAGCCTGCGAGACATTTAATTCGGGACAGCGAGCCACTCTTGGTTCTCTAGGCCAATGAAGACCAAATACGGTATCGGTTTCGGTGGAAGTTAACACCACCATTCCAGGTGCCTTCCTCCACCTTTCTTCATCCATCGCGCTATCTTTTTTAGCACTTTTCCCTCTCAACAATCCTGCAATATATATATATTCATAATATTATTTACATTCATCAACCTTTTTCATAAGGTCCATTCACATAATGCATTCACATTTCTGAGTTTGCCATAGTTCTTGGCCAGTATAGTTATTTTTATAGACTGGGGGAAACAGGGTGTTACAAGAAGTAAGATGCATTATCAAATACTAGAATAGAGGGGAGACCAAACCTTGTGATTAGCTTTTGTTCTATGAATTGGATCATTACCTTCTCGTTTACATGAGTCAGAGGAATGGAATCCACCCATTTTGTGAAATAGTCGGTGGCGGTAAGAATGTACTTGTGCGGTTTAGAAGAGCTAGGCATAATTTCTCCTATGATATCTAACCCCCACTACTCAAATGGCCTCGAAACAGTCACAGGATGAAGTGGGACTGCTGCGCTTTTCTCCTTTCTAGAGCTCATTTGACAAGTCTTACAACTTCTAGCATAAGTATGCGCATCTTTGAACAAGGTGGGCCAGTAATAACTGGCTCTAAGAATCTTATGAGCAGTGGTGTTTCCAGCAAAATGTCCTCCAGCGAGGTCGTCATGAAGTTCCTTTAGCACCTTTTCGGCGTCTTCATGTTTGAGTCACTTCAACAATACCCTGTCATAGTTAATCCGAAAAAGCACTGAATTTATAAGACGATATTGTGCAGATTTTAATCTGAGGGCTCTTTTCTCTCTGCAGTTGAGGTTTTCGGGGCAAGTTTCATGATGTAGTAGGTAAGCCAAGTCCTTGTACTATGAATCTCACCATAGGGAGATCTATGCTACTTCTCCACACCATAGAGCTATTTCATTCTCCCATCAAGAGTCTTCATTTACTTGATCCTAGGCTTTGGCTGGGAACCTTCACAGACCTTGTCCTTTTACTAGCATGGTAGGTTTTATGTCTAGATCAAATTATTGGACTACTTCCATCCAATTCCCTCTTCTTTCTCCCATTTCTTGTTAGGTGAACAAATATCAGACTGTAGGGTGTGGTACAATCACCTTAGTGTGATTCTTGAGGATGTAGGACCTGAAATGCTTTACTGCCTTATACACCGCATAGGCCTGCTTGTCTATGGCAGGATAGTTGAGCTCAAATCCTTTAATACTAGTGCTCATAAATGATACTGGGGCTTCATTTTTGTCATCATCCTTCTGAGTTAAAACCGCAGCTAGAGATTGGTCGGAAGCAAAGGTGTATATATTAAAGTCCCTATTGAAATTGGGACTTAGCAACACCGGGGCCCGGGATATGGAAGCTTTGATGTTGTTGAAAGCATTTTTTCGTTCATCATCCCACTTAAATTCAACATCTTTGTGAGTCATCTTTTGTAAGGGTTTTATAATTTCGTCGAAGTTGGGAGTGAACTTCGTCATGAAATTGATTTTCCTGAAGAAAGACTGCATGGCCTTCTTGTTATGAGGTAACAGAAGTTGTGCTATGGCCTTAATCCTTTTGGGGTCTATGTGAATCCATTCTTGAGATATAATATGACCTAACAACTTCCCTTCTTCAACCCCGAAGATAGTTTTCTTAGTATTTAATGATATATCGTACTTCCTGCATATTTCAAAAATCTGAGTTAAGTGTTGGATGTGCTCCTCCCTATCCTTCGAATACACCATTACATCATCTAAATATACTACCACACACTTTTTTATAAGCCCCCAGAATGCCACGTCCATGGCCCTATGGAAGATTGCTCCTGCATTAATTAAGCCGAAAGGCATGCATTTATAAGTGAAGGTTCCCCATTTGGTTCGAAAGGTATTTTTCAATCAGTTTTCCTCCGAAACCAAAACTTGATTGTATCCTGAGAATCCATCGAGCAAAGAAAAAATCTTCGAGTCCAACACACTTAGCAGGAGTTGTTCCATCGACGGGATGGGATAATTTTCCTTCTTTGAAGCTTTATTGAGGTTTTGAAAGTCTACACACAATCGGATTTCTCCCAATTTTTTCCTCACTGGAACGATATTTTCTACCCAGGTAGAGTGCCTAACTTGGAAAATTATCTTCGCATCCAAAAGTTTCCTTAATTCCTGATACATGAGAGGTTCTAATGAAGGGTGATATTTCCTGAGCTTCTGTTGGAAAGGCTTGACTTCATGTTTCAGTGGGATGGTATGCTGAATAATACGAGTATCATATGTTTTCAACTCCTTATAGGACCAAGAGAAAATGTCCTGGTATTGTATAAACAAATTGAAGTAGGCCCTTCTTTCTTCCTTAGACATAGTTTTTTCGAGGTTTACATTCCTTGGGTTCTTTGGGATCCCAAGATTCACAGTTTCATGGAGAGGACAAGAGATGCCAGTTTTTTCACCTTTAGGACCTTTGAATCGTTCCTTTAGATCGAACAGATCTTCTAGATTAGCTACCCTTTTCGGGATCGTATGGGACTTTGATCTATCTGTATGTCGGTCTTCCATAGGACCCCTTTCCATTGAGTGCTCTTGAAACTCTTCATCATCAATAGCGAGATCTTTGAAGTTGTCCTGATTGATCAAAAAACTTATGATCTGTTCATCCCCTTCAAAGACTTTCCAATTAGAAATGTTATTAGGTACCAATGGCTTGTAGAGCAGTTCTACAGCGAATCGGGAGGATTCATAATCTTCTAAGCTGATAATCTAGAAGCAGCTATGGCTAGGGAATCAGTAAGGGTATTCTTTGCTCTGGGGATTGCGGTAATATTAAAAGCTTCAAAGCATTCTATTAACCTATGCACCTCCTACTGGTAGTTCTTAAGATGAGGGGAGTTGCAGTGTATAGTGTTCCTCACTTGTCTAATTATGATTTCTGAGTCTCCTAAAACCTTTAATTCTTTGACATTAAGATCTATGGCTTTCTTTAACCCTTGCACTAGGGATTCATACTTGGTAGTGTTGTTGGTGCACTCGAATTCTAGCCTACAAGACAAGAAATGGTGTTTCCCCTTTTGATTGATGAGGATGCACCCTACTCCCAAACCCTCTTGTGACTTGGATCCATCAAAATAAAGTGTCCAAATTTGTGAGCGATGATTTCCACTCCAATCAGTGTTCCGCTCTTTGATCTTTTCTTTCAGAAGACTTAACACTAGGTCTTGACAAAAGAGAGAATCTTCCATCAACAT
>JZKD02S1718569.1:508995-523487 GCA_000966675.3 Picea glauca
ATCAATGGTTAGGTCAAAAAGTAATGTAAAGTATTATGCAAAATAGATTAAGCATATAATAATGAGAAAGGACGTTGTGTACCTTGGAATGATCAGGTGAAATGATAGTATAAGTCAAAATACAGGTGATAAAGGGTATAATAATAGCAAAAAGTATGGGCAAAAAGGGTACAATTTGTGGTCCTAACAACCCGCACGAATGAGTTACCCACCAAAGTATCGGGATATTCACTTTATGTCCAGTGGTTCCTCGCACCCTGTACACGATATCTCGTCTATGTCCTCACCACTAGAGGACAATAATTCTTACCCATTGACAGTTCCCCCTATCACCTCCCAGGATCCCCTATAATATTATTTCATTTTCCATTGTGACGAAGATATCCTGGAGGAACTCACTACCCTCTATTGCCCATGGAATGCGCTCCCACATCGAGAACTTTTTCTTTCACAGGCGGCCTTTCACCCCACCATCCCATCCTTCATATGCGCAATTGAAACCAACGATTTTATTCCTTCAGGGCATATAGACTATTTTAACAACCCTATCCCTTCCCCAGATTCTTTTGAAGATGGAAACATGGCCAATATCTCCCCCACCGTCAAAATCGACATTTCCATTAAACCGAGAATTGTAGAACAAATCACTATTGGCGCCGCATGCTCCCCTGAATAAATCACTGCTTACAAATCTCTCTTTCAGGAATACTGGGATATTTTTTCTAGTCATATACAGATATGCCTAGCCTCGATCCTTTTATCATCAAACATCGAATCGACACATGGCCATATGTCACCCCAATTCATCAAAAGCAATGCCCCATTCACCCATCCAAACTTGCGGCTATCAAAGCTTAAATAGACAAGTTACGCATTGTTGATTTCATTTACTCCATTGTGTACACTTCATGCGTCTCTAACCCCATCCCTATTAACAAAAAATACGGCACCATTCGTGTCTGCACAGACTTTCACAATATCAACCATGCTTGTTCCTAAGACAACTTCCCAACCCCTTTCATCGACCAAATCATCGATGATTGTGCCAACCACGAGGCCCTATCCTTTATGGATGGTTTCTCCAGACACAACCAAATCCAAATCCATCCAGTAGATCAGTACAAAATTGCATTCACAAACCCTTGGAGTACCTTTTCTTATTGCATAATACCTTTTGGACTCAAAAATGTTAGTGCTACATTCTAACAGGCCATCACATACATTTTCACGATCTTTCTCACATCATCCTTACTTATTTGGATGACCTCATTGCTCTATCCTAAGAGCAAACCCATCATCTAGATGACTTACGCATCGTTTTCCAATGATGTTGCCAGTATAATATCCATTTGAACCCCCTCAAGCATGTATTTTGCGTCACAATTGGACTCCTCCTTGGGTTCATTTTCTCCCAACATAGCATCATAGTGGACCCCCTTAAGTTACAATCTATCACCGAATATCCACCACCTAGGAATTTATGACAACTGCAAAGCTTGCAAGGCAAATCCAACTTCTTACATCGCTTTGTTCCAGACTACACCACTCACGTGCATGTTTTTATCCACCTACTGCGACATGATATCCCATTTTGATGGGACAAACATGCTCAATCATATTTTGATGATTTGAAATCCGCCCTATCCAATGCCCCCTTAATTAGTCCCCCGGACTATGATCGTGATTACATCCTCTACTTATCAGCCTCAATTGTCTCAGTAGCAGGAGTCCTCGTCCAATTATGGGATGAAAGGCGTGAACATGTCATTTACTACATTAGTAAAAACCTTTTAGGGCCACCCCTAAAGTATAATCATTATGAGAAACTTGCACTAGCAGTTGTCCTCGCAGTACAAAAACTGCGGCATTATATTCTTCTTCGAACTACCAAGGTTGTCACAGATTCCAACTCAATGAAATACTTGCTTAGCCACTAGCAGATTAATGGAAAATTTTCCCAATGGATCGTCATCCTCCAAGAATACGATCTAGAGTTATCTACTCCTAAAAGAAAGAAAACTATCATACTAGACGAACTCATTATGGATTTTCCCTCAGATGCTAAACCATCCCCCATCAATGAGGATTTACCCAATGAACACCTCTTCTTCATCCCCTCCGATGACCCTTGGTATGACGACCTCCTCGTCTACCTTCGGACACAGAAGTTTGTGTCTCATATCTCTCGAGATGATCATTAATGTATTTTCCATCAAGCACCCTGATACCTTCTCATCAGAGACATTCTCTATCGATGTGGGTTCAACACCATTCTTCGATGATGTCTTATCATCGACGAAGTTGACAGAGTCTTGAACGATTTCCACAGTGGCGCCTGTAGTGGTCACCTCTCGGGTATGTCCACTGCCTCAAAAATCATTCAAGCAGGGTACTTATGGCCCTCTTTGTTTCATGAATGTATCCACGTTGTCAAGTGATGTGACAAATGCCATCTTTATGCAAACAAAGCATGATCTCCACCATCTCTTCTACACCACATCATCATAGCCGACCGCTTTTGTAAACGGGGCATCGATTTCATGACATGTAATCCTCCATCTAGTAATGGACACATGTACATTGTTGTGGTAGTATATTACTTCACCAAGTGGGTTGAATCCATGCCCACATTCAACAACACCGCTGACATAGCCGTGCATTTTTTCATCAACCACGTCATTACTCAGTTTAGATTCCCCCTCCAGTTAGTTTCTGATCATGGGAAACACTTTAAGAATGAGATCTTTGCAGAACTATCCTCAAAGTTAGGCTTCACCCATGAGTTTGCCTACCCATACTATCCTCAATCCATTGGGTAGGTCGAGGTTATCAAAAAATTCCTCAAAACCATGCTACAACGTACCATCAAAAAACATAATACCAACTGGCATCATATGTTGTTTTCCTCTCTATGGGCTTATCGCACGACAGTCAAAATTGCCACTGATTTTACACCATTCCATCTCATCCATGGGATCGAAGCCACCCTCCCTATTGAGTGTGAAATCCCCACATTACGCATTGTTTTTGAGTTATTACCTGACACTGCTCCAATGGAGAAGCACCTGTTGACCTTAGAGTCGCTTGACGGAGATCATTGATCTTCTTTACAAAACAATAAGGCAGCTAAAAAATGGTCCAAAGCCACCTTTGACTACCATGTCAACCTTCGCTCATTTAATGAAGGTGATCTCGTCCTAGCCTATAATATCACCCATGATACTCTCGGAAATGGTAAATTCAAATCCTTATGGCATGGACCCTACATCGTCCAACACTACCTCACTAAAGGAGCATACATCTTGGCCTCTCCAGAAGGCTACCCTCTCAAAGAACCCGTCAACAAGTTGTACTTAAAGAAGTTTTACGCCTAAGCATAGCCCCCCTACCTTAGGTTTTTCTTTGTACACATTTGTAGAGTTTTTAGTCTTCTTTATCACCACCACTCCTCATGTATGATCTATTATCCATGTTATTCATAGATGCATCATTCATCCACCTACCACATCGATTATGATGACGGTGCCAGCAGCTGGACCTAGAATCTCACTTCAGCCACTTGGGCCCTCTATACTCCCTCACATGTCCTACTCCACTCCAGTGGAATATGTCTAGGCTCATCCACCAACAACCAAGCTTAATACATCATTGTCATTGGTCTTCTCACCGAGGCCAGTCACTGCCATAATCGCCACCTTAGCATTATATTAGATTCTCAACTTGTCATCCTGCAACTCAACAATGTATATCGCGTTCGCGATCCTTGCCTCTTTTGTAAATACCTGTAAGTTAGACTCTTATCTCACAACTTTGATTCAATCACATTTTCACATATTCTACGACAACTCAATCAAGTAGCAGATCACATAGATAACATAGTATTAGATTGGCATTTATCACATTAACATCATTTTATACATCGCATCATACATTTGTCACAACACATAGAAAATACATCATACACATAAAAACATAAACACAAGGAGACATGAATGATCCAAAAATATATCCATATATATATATATATAATCAAAGTGTCATCAGTGTTTACAAAAAAATACATATACATCACCTGTAGGAAAGTGAGTCCCCCCACCCATATAGGTACAAAATGGGTATCAGATATCCTATACAAAATGAGCTCCCAAGACTATATATACAAAACTGACACTCATGGTGCCCCCAGAGCTCTCCCCCCCCTAGGTATTATATTAGCTAGAGGCACCCCACCAGCTGGGGGCCCTCCAGGTCCAGGCGCCAGTTGACCAATCATCGCTACCCCCATACTATTTCCCAGTGGATTAGGGTCCACTACTCCACCGGTACACCCACACACTGCTCCAGGACCTCCTCATCCTGGATATGGGCCCACATTCCCTCAGGTATGCTTTGCAAGGCCAGGTCAAAGTGCAGCACAGGTCCTCCAACATCACTTTGGCCTCTATCTGTGCCTCTCTCGTTGGTCCAACACCAGCATCATCTCGTTACTGCCTCTATCCCACCCTCGTCTATGCAGGCATCAGTCGCACGAGCCACTGGCGAGTCGGATCCCCGACCATCTCTGCCTCTCGGCCCTGGGGTCCCACATCTTCAAAACAACACCAAAGATAGAGTTATAATCCATATACATATATAAACATGCTAGCTATCAAAATAACAAACCATAAAACCATAATACCAAAACATACCTCATTGATCCCAGTCCTCCCCAAGAGGCAACATCATGTCCAGGTCATGATGGTAATCCATACCCATGTATGGATACCTCATTATCACTTGTGGCATCTGTCACCACACTTGCACCACCGTGGTCATGAAATAGCGTCCACCCTCTCCACCTCTGTGTTGGGCCAACACATGGGCCCACTGCATCAGTCACGGGTCTTGTGGCCCCGCATGCTCGATCAAAATCCTCGAGTGCAACAGAGGCACTCTCTTTAGAAACCAAACCACTAGTATAGACCCAAAAGTGAAGTCACCAGAGTTGGATCTTCAACACCGGTTCACCTGTCCCATCATCCTGGTGTGCAGAAGTAACCCCCAGGAAAAAAGGTCCGCATCGAGGACCCACTCCACTATCCCCAACCGACCTCTAGTGATCTGTTGAGTCCCAAAGTATCCATAGATCCTCACCACCATAGTGTCTATGCACTCTGTCAGAATATCATCGATTGCCTCAATCTGGATGACCAAACCTGACATCGGGTTCGGCCCCGTGCAATGGAGAACCACCAAGTTACCTACCATCTCATCCCCTGGTAGTTGGGGATCGATAGGAAGGGCCATCCCACGGAATGGGATCCCCGTCAGGAAATACACATCCTCTATGACTGAGAATGTCAATTGTTTTCCTATCACTATTGTTACACAGTATTTTGGTCACCTCAATGATCACCTGACAACATGTGTTGATGTTCCCTGAAAAAATTAAAAGAATACTTTCTCCATGGGAAAAGTGATTTTCTTTCCTCTCTCAAAAACCATGTCAAGGAAGTTCCTCGCACCCTACTATATGCATGGGGCATGACGATGCCTGATCATCACACTCTGCCCTGAACCTGGATTACGATGTCATCGTATGTTGTTTGTCCATAGGGTGTGATGATGCTTAAAGCATGTGAAAAGCCAAATCTCATGAATGTTCTAGAAGGGGATATTCTAGAAGATGAGGTGGCCTCCAATCAGTTTGGATCTTACTCTCTTCTTTGATTTGTTGGGATCATCCTAATCTCCTCATCCATCTCTCTTTCACACTATATAAGGAGGGATCTCTCATGGAAAAGGATAAGGTTGAATAGGATAAGATTTTTATGGAGAGTTCTACTTCAGATTATGCTTGAGAGCTTTGCTTTAGTTCTTCAAGACAGATTGTGGATCTTTTTCATTCAAGACATTTGGAGAAAAGGTGTGTCTATTGAAGCAAAGAGCCATCGAAAGGGGACCTTGCAACATCAAGGCATGGGTTGTATTCTCCACTTTCTATTCATTTAATATAGTAATACATTTCTTCCCTATATAAGCATCTTGTCTTCTATTGTATAATTCCTTGATCATATACATAGATTTCATTAGAATATATATATCTTTGTTTTTCCTCTTTGTTGGCTTGTGATTCTTAGACAGGCTTACTATTCTGCCAACTCAAGGATCTACAAGAATGACACTAGAGAGGATCAAGCGTCATTTAAAAGGTATGTCACTTGTACCTCATTAAACTATTTTATATGATGATGAAGTTTATATGATGATGAATTTTCTTGTGGAAGTTAGGGAGATTTGTTTGTTTCTATACTTATCAATTAATCCGATAACAAATATGAAGCATTGAAAATCAGTGCTCCACATCACAATCAGATACTGAAATAGGAAATCCTGCAACCGTATCAGAGGGAAGTCGAAGAACTTGAGTGACCTGTAGGATGCCAAGTGTCTTTTCACACTCAGTTGCTCTCTCACCGCCTCCCATAGACAGTCCCAGTCACGATCTCTCCAATGCATTGGAATCATTCTCTCGGAGTCTGTTGGTCACTTGCATCCACACCAAAACACTTTATCAGCCTCATCATCCATAAACAAGCATCAAAAAATTCAAAAATTTCAACCCCTTAGCCTTGCCTCCAATGCATGGTTTTCACCCAGACAGGTGCACACATGTGCAGACCTCTTCTTTGCATAGTTGTGCACTAATGCGCAACTGTCTGAAAAACAGTCACGCATCAGAGCATAGTTGTAAGTTAGACATGCACACATCTCATGTGTTCCTATTTTTCCCTACCCCGAGCCCACATGTGTGGTTGTTTCAAGCACAGCCACACACTATGCGCCTGAAAAGGGATTATACCCATGCACATGTGCACGAGTATTCCTCCTTTTTCAATGCACTGGTGGGCCCCTACCCAACAAATCCCCTATATGGCCCTTCGTACAACCCCTACCTACATTCTAGGAATTTCAAAAGATGCAGGAGGATAGAACCACTAACCTATCTCTCGCCACTCTTGGATCTATAGCCTCACACTCTCGTAATCTCCAAATCTCCTTTGATCACTCTTGTCAATTCAGCTACAGTGACAAGTACAAATGAGGTGGAATTGTGGGCCCACCAAACATATATAAGTCCCTTTTTCCAAACTTCCATACTCTATTACAGGAGCCCAGAGCCTCTGTTTTTCAATCAATTCTCATCTATGGGATCTTGGTCCCACCATCTACACATTCACATTCCCCGAGACATAATCTACACTTGGCCCGAGAGGACGATTTTTCTCACATCACGTTCAGGTACGCATGCTCATGTTCAATTTTATCAAATAGTTGTTATATATTCTTTATCATCATATATTGTTCACATTGGTTATTTGGTTTTAATGTGTGCAGGTACTTATTCTGCAATCTTCCAACCCCTTTAGGTATATGTTCAACACTGGCATGTAATTATTCCCCCCATACATCAATTGCATATTCCAATCATACCCTTTGACATTTACCTTTAGGTTTCTTACATCCATCTCAGCAGTACCTTTACCTCTATTGTATTTGGGTATTGCACTTGGTAGTACTCTCCTCCACATGAGTTGTCCCATTCATAGTTCCCCTCAGTAACTTGACACTCATGTTGATTTTACCCCCTAGGGATGGGAGTCTGTATAGTCTTATGCACTTCCAAGAATGAAACCCATACTTCTTCTCATCATCTTGCTAACTTTCCTAATGGACTCCCAGGTCATATCATCTTGGTTCTATTGATTGCACCTCCACAGTTTCATTAGCTCTCCATCTCATCCACCATCAGTTTACCCATCTGCAGATTTTCCTCCATCCATTTACCTAATATAGAAACCCACCCATGGGGCCCCCACCCTCCACCAGTTCTCTTTCACAAACTTGTACCCTAAACAGGCCAATCCATCTTTCATTGGGGCACCCGTTTCTGTATCTGTATACTCAACCCAAATTACTCTTTATTTCTTTGGTAATTGTAAAAGTCCTTTGTTTCCATCATTTACTTGTCTTTTTTTTCATCACCCTTGATGGCCTTCTTTTTCCTGGAAAAGCAACCCATGTCACCCTTGGTTGGGGCATCCACTCCATTTTGATACCAACATTGTCCACAAACCTCGAGTATCCCAAGTCCATATACCCATGATCTATGTGTTTGACTCACTTTGTTAGCCTATGGCATAGTTTAACCCCATATCTAGTCGTCCCCCTGACACTAGATCCATTTTTACGGTTGCTTCCAATTATCCTTCAAAATTCCCCAACCAAAGGTCATCTTGAGTCTCATAGAATCTTGACTTCGTTCATGTTACCCTTCAATACCTGATATCACCTATTACTTAGTGGATTTCATGAATCCCTTTGCTTCTTGAAGTCGTGTCTCCCTTCCTATTGACATCAGCATAGTTTCCATAAGGGCAGTAGTATCTTGACTCTCATTACCTTTACAATGAGGAGTCTCAGACGAAACATAGAGAATCATCATTTATCTTTGATTTCGTTGACCCCCATAACATTAAACTTTAGCAAACTCTCATGTTATAGTGGGTCTTACTATTTGACTATTACAATTGTTTCATACCATCCGAAGAGCTATGAATTCGTTAGCAATCAATTCCTACGAGTCATCGACAATTATTATAGTCATCCTTGCCTCACTTCAGAGTCTTTTCACCATTTAGATATGTCACCTGTTGTTATCAACCTCCCTTGAGGGTGCTGCATTTATCTACATCATTATACATCTTCAGTTACAATCTCACATTTTGGTTTCATGACATGAGCATGGTGCATGCCCGCCTCGTTTGTACACAAATTTAATTTTTTCTCCCTAGAGAAAGGTTTGAGTCCCACAATTTTCCATCTCCCTCCAATGGATCACTCTTGCAGTTCCTCTCTTCATTCTTCATTAGAATGGCACTCTCAACAAAAGAAACATTGATGTATTTTGGCTATATGTATGCTCCTAACCTCACACATCAGGGGGCATCTGTTATCACTAAAAAACCTTCCGCAACATTGCACGCAAATGGTTAAAGAACACATCATTGCCAAAAAAAATTATTCCACCTACAACATTGAAATGCATTCAAAAGGAAAAAACTATACAAATTGGGTCAAAAATTGAAATGCGCAAATTCACCAAAGGAAGCGCGCGCACAGTGCACAGTGTGCGTGGGCCAACACATCCCTCAGCATGCACAATGTGCCAAGTGCGTGACTGTGTACGATAAAAGTTGTGCAGTTCTATGAACGACACATTTATGGAACTTGTCGACCCCTCAACCAATTATGGACCAACCCCCAACACGATTTGACCCTCATATCTTAGCAAAATCTGAATGGGAGGTTGGTCAAGGACTAGAGGGTGCCCTAAAAGGCCCCTTGTTCACACTATGGACCAATTACATTTTTCCATGTATGAATACTATAAATAAGAGCCATGGGTGCATTAAGAAACCAAGATCTTCATAGTATTGTTATGCTGCAAGAATTCTTCGTTGGGAATCCTCTTTTCTCTTGGAAGTCTTCAAGCACCATTGCAAAAGGCTATTCCACTCACCTCTTGAGGGAATAGACATTTTTTAACTCACCATTTTCCATTTCTTCTATTATATGAAGAGCTCTCCATTAGGGAACTCAAGATCCCTCCCAAGGAGGAAGAGGGGACTCACAAGTCCTTATTTTTCTCTACGGTGTTTTGCCTACTAATCTATTGATTGATTGGTAGCATTATGTTGATCATTTGTTTGATTTTCATGGTTCTAAGTTTCTCATGCTTTCTAACATTTATTTCTTAATTTTTTTATTTTATTTCTTTGTTTATAAATGTGTTTGGTTTGTTTAAACCACTCATAGACTTTTGTCTTGTTTAGCAGGCTCATCTAGACATGCAAGTGTTGTTTTTTTGCTCACCCAAGTGACGAAACCAACACAACATTTTAATTTCAAGAGTCCAAATAAGGTAAACTCATTCATCTTTTCATATTTGAAGAGTTTGGAAAGAATATAAAAAGAAGACTCCAAGGATGACGTTTTCGTAAATTTAGTATCCCAAGCCCGAAAAGGTGTAAACTAATACCTGGGAGAACTCTTCTAGTCGAGGCTAACTAGAGTATTCATTTTTTGTAATTAGTCTTGCGAGGCCACAAAAAAGATAAACTACCACTTGAAATATGCCCTTTCAACCTTTTAATGAGTGTGAAAGGAAACATGCTCACTCAACAATATTTTCATGTTTAGAGAGTCTAAAAATAGCTTAAAGGAGACTCCAAAGAGTTCATTTTTTGTATAGATTTTACGAGTCCAAAAAAGGGATAAAAGTATACTCGGTAACCTATTCTCATGTATTTACAAGCATGAGAAAGAACAAAGACTGAGCTTGATAACCTATTCTCATGTATTTACGAGCACAAGAAAGAACAAAGATTGAGCTCAATATCTTCCCAATGTAATGTCCAGAGGTTGGTACTTTTCCCCCAGCATAGAGGCTAGTGGCTTAACTCCAGCATGATGTCTAGAGGCTAGAGAGATTCATACCAACCTTCTTTTCATCTGCCAACTCTTATGTTGTGACCAATTTTTGTACCAGATTCGACTCTTGGCTACTAATAAGTAAATATTCACCAGAGGAAGAAAAAGGATCAACTGACATAGGTGCATGAAATGAAGGTTCAATTATGAGATCTAGTGAAATACTTGACTCAACATTTACGAGATCTAGCAAAAAAATATGCTCAATGTTTACGAGATCTAGTGAAAGACTCAACTCAACATTTACGAGATCTAGTGAAAGACTCAAATCAATAGAAGGGGGGGTCTGTTTAATTTTTTAATGATCTTGAAAGATAAAATGAACTATGCCCATGGTCATTTGTTTCATTTTTTAATGATATTGACACAGGAAAAGAACTATACTCACAATCCTCTATTTCAGTTTTTAACGAGAGTGAAACAGAAAAGGGAACTTTTCTTGACACTGGTTTCATTTTTTAATGAGCTTGGAACCGAAAATAAAACTATGCTCATCACTATTTACCATGGTTGCCAAGAGGTCTCCATCAGACGGGAAAATAATACTCTAGAAGGATTACAAGGTAAGGGACTTACTCGAATCAATAGGGTGGAGAAAAGACTCCAAGGTCCCTAACTAGGGAGTGACCATGTCAACTATCAAATCTAAATCCAAAGAATATGAGCATACTATGAGAGGCTTGTTCTCATCGTAATTTGAAAGCATGGGTCACGTTGCCACATAATTAACTCGTGGCAGGGTGGATACCACTTTCATGTAAGGAACGTTTAGGGAAGTCTGGTGGTTATCTCTCATATGAGGTCCAATGAATGAACATTGGTCTATGGTCACTATGTTTCCATTATGAGGGAAATACATCACTCGAAAGAGTGTGGACACAACAATTTTCATAGCATAAACATAGTCAAAATCGAGGAGAAAATTAAAATCCGAGGGACCTTGGACTACCATCACATCAATATAGATAGTTTTTCGTCCTAAGGTAACATGTAACTGAGGAAGGATCCCTAAAGATTCATTGGATCTTCGGTTAAAAGCCAACAGATTCTAAATCAATGACACAAGTTGAGGGGAACCAAAATCTTGCCAAGCATTCTAGGACAAAATCCTAATAGAAGAACCTTCATCTACAATAGAGTGACATATGTTTATATCACAAACTTCCACAATGATTTCAAACTACATGTAGGAAGGAAGGCGAGGTTCTATTAGTCTATTTCCATCAATGGAAGTTACATAATTACTTGGAGGGGGTTATGTTGGAACGGGTGAAGTGCCCCCTTATCCAGAATAATTTGTAGTAACAAGAAAGACATGAGCAGTATCAACTTCACTCTTCAATGGAAGAGTGTAATCGACTAATGATGGAACCAAATTGATCACTTGATCAACCATATCGACTGATGATGGAACCAAATCAATCACATGATCAACCAGATGGACCAATGATGTAACTAGATTGACCAGTTCATCAACCAATCATAGGTTGGGAGAGAATTTACGGTAATTTCTTGGAAGTCATGGCTATATAACAACAATATTTTCCAACAAATATGAAGCCTCATCCATATGAGGGAAAAGATAGGTTTGATGACTTCCTTCACATAACCTACAAGGAAATTTGACTCTACCTTTCTTACTTCCAACCTTACTATCACTAGTTGATGGATTGTCACTAGCATGACTTGTAATAGTTTGCGACACAGGTTTTTGGGAACCCGTAGACCACACTTCTAATACATTTGGAATACCAAGGAAATATTTCAAAATTTGGTCACCCTTACAAATCCGGCAAGGGAATTTGGGCTTGCAAGTTGTCTTGGTAGCATTTTCAATATCATCAACACTCCCAGCATGATTAACATTAGCCAACTTATTTCCTCCAACATGACCTACAGTGGTTGGAAGCTTGTCCCCTTGCTTATTTATCTTCTTCTTATTACCGAAAAATTTCTCACCACAAACACAGACAATGGATGAAGAAACAGTCATTACAAGCATAGCATACTACCAATAATTATGGAAGGATTACACTCAATTTGGAAATATAAGCAAAAAAACTATACAAAAGTAATTAAGGATTAGATGGAATTTCAGAGTTTGTAGATATATAAGGATATCCCCATACCACGGATCGGACAAAGAGATGAGGAAAATGTGCTCATCCGAAAATGATTTTGTCGTTTTTCCTTCCTCGTTCCCTACTGGAAACTCTGACATCAACTCAATAAATACTAAATACTTCTTAGACTTCATAAATGCAAAGTCCAAGTCAAAATCTTGAAGCACAACAATCCACTTCTTGTACTTCCCACAAATAATTCTCCTACTCAAAACATCTTGAAATGGATTGACCACGGCGATGACAGTTGTCTTTCATAATAGAATATAATTTTGTATTCGTTGGACATCATGAAATTCTACCAACGCTAGTTCCTCCACTTGTGAATATATAATTTCAGGACCCATGAGAGTGCGGCTCAAGTAATAGATGACATGATCTTGGAGCTCATAATCCTTCTAAACTAGAACCATGTTGATCGAAGACTCTGTTTCTTTCAAATACAACAAACAATCTCGATTGTAATCTGGGGGACTCAACAATGGAGTTGAAACCAACACCTTCTTCAAAGTATCAAAAGAACGTTGTGCAGATTCATCCCAATAGAATGGGACCCCTTTCTTTAAAATGCAAATAAAGCCCTTCATTGTGTTATCATTTTTTGGAAAAAAATGCTTGAGGAAATTCACCTTTCCTTGTAGGCTCTGAATTTGTTTGATAGTGTGCGTGGGAGGAAACTAAGTGATTGCCTCAACCTTCAAAGGGTCAACCATGATCCCTTTTATCGAAACAATGAATCCCAAAAGACAACCAGAGGTCACACAAAAAATGCACATGTGTGGACTCAATTGGATCCTATAGAAATGACACCATTCAAAAACTAAGCGGAGGTATAAGAGATGTTGGGCCCTCTTGCATGAGTGAGTCGTCAGATCATCTAAATATGCCTCCACTATATGCTTTAATCCATGAAAGGAAAACATCATGGCCCACTAGAATATTGCACCAGCGTTTTTAAGACCAAACGACATTTTCTTGTAAGTGAACATACCCCAAGGACATATGAAGGTTGTCTTGTGTTGGCCTTCTAGACAAATTTCAATTTGGTTGTAGCCGGAAAAACCATCCATAAACAAGAAAATATTTCTCCCCGCACACTCATCCAATATCTAATCAATGAATGGTGTCGGGAAGTTATCCCTAGGACATGCCTTGTTCAAGTCCCTAAAATCCATGCAAACACATATTGTGCCCTGTTTCTTATCAACGAGAACAGGGTTGGAGACCCATTCAGTAAGAGGAACTGGGTACGTAAAGCCTGCAATGAGCAACTTTTCAACTTTCATCTTTATTATTGTTGCCTTTATTTTGTTCGCAGGTCTCAACTTCTCACGAACCAATTTTACATTTTCATAGGTTCTTATTTCATTTTGAACTATTCGAGGATCAATGTCGGGAATTTCCTCATAAGACCATGCGAACACATCTCGAAACTCCTTAAAGAGTGTCATATATTGAGTGATCTTGTCCTGTGACCATTCTTCTCTGATAAATACGTTCTCGACAACTTCAAGATTTCTAGAAATGTTAATTGGGATCGTTTTCGATATGTTATCCATGTTTCCCTCAGCATAGAAACCATGTCTATCCAAAGGATTGACCGCTCCATCAACACTTACAACCACAGTTGACTTGAACTCTCCACTCTCAGCTCGACTGAGTTTAGGAAGGAAATATGATCTATGATGTAAATCCTCCCATGGCCTTTCATCTCTGACCATCTCCTCAATAATTGCTTCATCTAAAGGAAAGATGGTATCTAAACAACCTTGAGAGCTTGAAGAGCCTTGAGCCCAAATAGGATCAGGAAAGAGATCATCCTCCTTGGTGACCACA
>JZKD02S1718569.1:525624-547821 GCA_000966675.3 Picea glauca
CTTGGGTATGCGCAACATTGTCTCTTTCTCGGGATTCTCTATATGCAGAGGGGCATGATCCTCTAAAGTTTTCTTACCCTTTTCATTCAACTATGGGTTATCATAACTCTTATTTCTCATTGTTAAGTCTACATGTTTGATATTCGAGGAGTTAATCATGTTTACTACTTCTTTATACCCATCATAGAGGGGAGCCCTAGAAGTGCCACCTTGTGGGTTGAAGTTAGAAGCACCGGCTTGCATATTATTCCCTTGTGGGAAAGGGTTTTGCAACATAGTAGGATGTTGTTGTTGGTTCAAATTAATGAGTCTTTGGGCTTCTTCTATTCGTGATAATTAGTGTGTAAGGTGATCATCGTCACAAATCTTACAAGGAAACTTTACCTTCCTTTTCTCATCCTTTTCCCCCTCGGCATTCTTATCTGACTTTTTGTTATTACCCCCACCACCTTTATTACCCTTGCCTTTTTTCTTCTCCTTGGGTATCTGAGGACCCTTAGAAGTCTTCGTTTGCACCAAATGTACATCAAAATACTGGATGGTGGGGGTGGTCGAGCTAGTGGCTAGATCAGCCACAGGTTGTTGAATATTAAGTTTCTACATCTGGCTAGTGGCCAGGTCTGCGAATTTTGTTTGTGCAGAACCCACTATATCGACATGTGGGTTGGAATTTGGATTTTCCAAGTCGAGGGTATATTACGGAGTGTTCAACATAATATCATAGAGCATGCCTAACTTAGAGTATAGAAGCTCTAACTACTATGCCCGAAAGATCGCTTGTTCCTCTGAAAACAATCTCGGCATTACGACGTCCGTTGAAATATATGGGAGTAAGGATTTTAGGAACCATTGGAGGAGGAAATCCGATGGGACCACAACCTTAATCAAGCTATTTTGTCTCCTCCATTCCTAAATGTGATTGGAAATGTGTGTGGCATTGTCCTGTTCAAAGTTAGCCAGAAATCATGTCCCGGCATCATAATAGACAGGGAGTTGGAAGTGGTTTAAGAAAACCATAGCTAAGTCATCGAACATTGAGTACTTCATGCTCTCTAGTTCAATATACCATTTGGTATCATCTGTAGTAAGAGTACGCTGGAAAAAACACAATCTGATCAAATCGTTGTTTAATGAGTTAGATGAGCACCATAAGTGGAATGTCATTACATGCTCATGCAGGTATTCGTTGCTTTTTCCCTCAAACTTTGGTATGTTCGTGGGTAATTTAGTCAGCACTTCTGGCTAACTGGGGTCATGACGGATCAAATCGTTCATCAACTTGGAAAAATGTGGAAAAAGTGAATTTTCCAAAAATGGTAACTTAGGTTGCGTCATCAACTGATGAGTGACATGAAAAGAAGGGTCTGGATTGTAACTGACACCATGTTTCCGGAAAGAGTTTTATATTGAACCAAATCTCAGGATAAATCCTTGTCATCCCTGGTTAGATGGAGGAAAACCTCCACCTATCTAGTTCCCAAGAGGAAAATTGGGGTTACCTCCAATGGACCCCCCATGGACAGGAGTAAATCCTGGCATAGGGGTGGTCTGACTGGGAAAGGGGTTTCCCCCTTGTGACATCCCTAGGAAGGTATTTCACTGGCCTTGGAGAGGGGTACCCCCCAAAGGCACCCCTAGAGAGGACATGGGTCCTTTCCAAGGGGCAGATTGACCTTGGAATGGGTTTACCCCTACCAACTACAGACATAGTGAAAGGGTTTCTCCCAAACCCACCATAAAGTGTGAACGAGGTTGAAGTTGATGACATACTAGCATATTAGGATCTGTTACCCATAAAAACACCCCAACCCCATACAGGTTTAGGGCTGGAAAAAGGAATAGTTCCACTTCCTACGAATGGATATGATAGAGGAATGTGACCTCCACCCCAAGACAAGGCCTGGTAAGGAGCTTGAGTGCTCCCCACACCAACACTCGATAACTCGTACATTGGTTGAGAAAACACCAACATGTTAAACATGCCCATCAAATAAATTATGTAAGAGAAAGCATTTGTTTTTTACGCGAAAGATGTTGTTGCACTCAAAACTCAAGTGGGATCGACAACCGACGAGACAATGTTGTTGGTTGTCATGGAAATGGTAGGTTGAACCATATTTTTTGTTTGAGATGACATACCAGGTGGGAAGATCCCTCCTGTAATGATTGTCAAGGTGGGATTTGTAGGGGCTCTTGACCCTGACACTGGAGAAGTGCCATCCATAATGGCCCACCGAAGGAGGCTACTATCTGCTTTGGGTTATGGAGTCTCCTATTGAAATGAAAAACTAAAAAACAAAACAAAACAGGGGTGGTATTTACAGTGGAGGAATGTCGATCACGGCCTAAACAAAATATTTCCTCAAAAATATCCCATTTACAGGGCCACCAAAAACTTCAGATCCCTCCAAATCCTGCAGCTTGTAAGTATTATTTGGAAATACCTCAGAGATTTTGAAAGGCCCAATCCACAGGGCTTCAAATTTACCGTGCTTGCCTTTGTCTTGTTTGGGTGCATCCCATTTGAGTACTAGATCTCTCGGCTGGAAATCCTCTTTAATGGTCTTTTGGTCAAAATCCTACTTGATCCTTTGATGGCAGTCATGTGCTTTGTCCATCATCTTCTCTCTGGTCTGCTGCACTTATACTAGTTGTTGTATTCTTTTGATCATATCATCAGGCTCTCCTTGGCAATCCTAAAATAATTTTTCCACAGGCAGGGCGAGCTGAGAAGGAAAAATGGCCTCAACTCCATACACAATATGAAAAGGAGAGACACCAAGATTCCTCTTTGTTGTCACTCTATCAACCGACAGAGAAAATTTGAGCTTTGAATCCCATGCTTTCTTGTTGTCCTCTAGCAATATTTTGGTAATATTTATAAGGATTTTGTTAGAGGACTCTGCCAATCCATTCCCTTGGGGGTAATAGGGGGTAGAGTGAATCAATACAATTTCGAACTACTCACAAAACTTGATCAATGGTTCAGATTTGAAAGATGCATCATTATCAGTGATGATTCTGTTCGGACAACCAAACCTTGCCATAATATCTTCAAGAAAACCAATGATTACTTTGTGAGAAGCGCTCCTTGCGGGGATAGCTTCTATCCACTTGGTAAAATAATCTGTTGCAGTTAAGATCCACCTGTGTTGACTGCTTGAAGTAAGATGAATTTCCCTAGTAAAGTCTAGGCCCCACTGCTGAAAGGGTCCTGAAGCTACCATAGGCTCCAATGGAAAAGACTTGAGATGCTACTTCCTAGAGAATTTTTGACATTTGATACAAGCCTTGATCTTTGCATGGACATCAACGAATAGGCTAGGCCAGAAGTACCCATCCCTGAGAATGTTGTAGGCTGTGGTTCTCCAAAAATGATGCCCCTCACATAGGTTGTCATGAAAATCAAACATAATCTTTTGGGCCTCCTATGGGTCCAAACATCTCAGAAGCACTCCTAGAGGGTCTTTCCAATACAAGACCTGATCAATAAGGAAATATCTAATTTATTTGAGAGTTAAAGATCATGCCTTTCTTTTTCCCATACCATCAGGGGGTCGCAACTCTTGCAAAAAAAATATAATGTCTTTATGCCACATACATTCTTCCAATGGAGGTTTTTCCTGAGAATCTTTATCAGACAACTCAACTTGATGATTTTCTGAGCAAGTGTTGATGAAGTTGACCCCCAAAGATTTGCAATTAAACTCAACCAATAGTTTGGCTAAACCTTGGCCTTTAACTAGTTTGGTGGGTTTTATTTCTAGATCCAATTCAAGGATTTTAGCAATCCACTTGCTCCTTCTCCTGTCTATGTCAGGATAAATGAGAATGTCCTTCACAGAAGCTGAAGGAACATATGCAATAACTTTTGAATGGTGAACATAGACTCTGAAAGCCTTGATGGCTTTCACCAAAGCATAGACATGTTTTTCCATCATGTCATATTTTCTCTCTGCGTCTCTTAATGCCTTACTGAAAAAGGAAATAGGCTGCTCCAACCCTTCAATATTCTTTTGCAATAAAGCAGCTGCCACTATATCAAAAGAAGCAAAGGAGAAAATCAGAAAATCCTTGGAATAATCAGTGATGATTAGCACAGGTGCCTTAGTCAATTCATTCTTGATTTGGTTGAAGGAATCTCTGGACTCAGCAATCCACTTTACTTCATTGCCCTTCCTGAGCATGGTTGTAATATGATTTACCAATTCAACAAAATTTGAAACAAACCTTCTCAGAAAATTAATTTTTCCCAGGAAGGACTAAACTTCCTTCTTGGATTTGGGAAGTGACAAGGTTTGAATAGCTTCTTCCCTACTTGAATCAATCCTGACCCCCTCAACTGATACTATGTGTCCCAACAATTTTCCTTCTCGCATGGAAAATAAATATTTCTTGGGATTTAGGGAGAGACCAAACCTTCTACATTTCAAGAAGACCCTTCTTAGATGATTGCAATGCTCCTTATCAGATCTGGAGAATACTGTAATGTCATCTAGATATATGACTACAAACATGTCACTTTCTCCAATAAAGGCTATGCCCATGGCTCGCTAAAAGGTTACTCCTCCGTTCATCAATCCAAAGGGCATTTTGGCATACATGAATGTGCCCCAAGGAGTGGTGAAGGTTGTCTTTTCTTTGTCTTCAAGTAGGACAGAGATATGATTGTAGCCAAAAAATACTTCAATCATGGAGATGCTAGATGTGCCTGTCACCCTCCGCAATATGTGTTCCATCTTTGGCAATGCGTAATTGTCCTTCCTAGAGCTTTTGTTCAGGTTCTTGAAATCGACACATGGTCTAATTTCTCCATTCTTCTTTCTTACTGGGACCAGGTTGGCTACCCATTCAGAATATCTCAAAGGGATAATGATTTGGGCGTCCATCATCTTCTTTACCTCCCTTTCCATAATAGGCAGCAGCATAGGATTTATTTGTCCTAATTTCTTCGTAAATGGTTTGGCCTTCTCTTTCAATGGGATCTTATACTCATTGACACTTGTATCATATGTTTTGAGGTCTTTATAGGTCCAGGCAAACACATCAGTGAATTCTCTTAGTAACTCATCATACTCGGCCCTTTCCTTCCTCAACAAGTGGTTCAAGAACTTGACAAATTTTGGATCCTTCTCTGTGCCAATATTGCACTCAGCTACATTAGTGTCATCATTTGGAACTTTACCCTTTACTGCCACATCATTTCTGTCAAATAGTCTTTCCAAAGGAACTAGTCCCTTTGGGATGTGATTTCTATGCAACTGAACAATATGATGATTAGTAATTTTGTTCAGAAAAACATCATCATGAGGATTTATTTCAGAATCAGGATCTTTATCAATGTGTAATGCAGAAAACTCATCAACAGTCTCCAAGAATATTTTGATCTCAATATCATCCTCAAACACTTTCCAATGCTTGATATTGTTAGGTATAGAGGGTCTATATTTCACTTCTACATCATACCTGATTTTAGGTGGCAGAGGGACTCCGAAATTACTTGTTGAGGCAGCCAAAGAGCCTGCCATGACATTTTCTCCTCTTTGAACAAATGAAATGTTGAAAGCTAAGAAAAAACTATCAACCAGATCCCACACTTCATTTCTATATGATCTCAGCCTAGGGTGCTTATCTTGATAAATATTTCTGATATGTTGGACAATCAACTCATCATCCCTAAACGTTGATATCTCTTCAATTCCCATGTCTTTTTCATCCCTCAAACCCAAAACAAGAGCTTCATACTCTGCCACATTATTGGTAGTTTCAAATTTTAACTTGTAGGAAAGAGACATAATTTCTTGAATAGATTAAACAAAGACCACTCCAGCACCAACACCTTCTCTAGAAGAGACTCCATCAAAGAAAATTTTCTAAACAAAGGTAATTGGAGGGGAATATTCACAGAGAGTAAGGGACTGCTTTCTGATTTCAAGAGGGGGTTCGGGAGCATCAGTGAGCTGCAATAAGATGGATCCCAAATCAGTATCAAGGGAAAAAATAGGATGATTGGTGGGGTCTGTTTCATCACTGATAATGTAGGCCAAATGAGCTTCCCTGTAGATTCTTGTATGTTCCCCTTAGAACACTGGAATGGTAGCATATGTGAGGTCCATCTGTAAGGTTCCCCCAAGTATTTTTATCCAAGATCTTGACAAGAGAATGTTGAACTTGGGGGGAATGTCTGCCACCATGATATCCATGACCACACTTTTCATGGGCAACTGAAACCAAGTCACAACCAGATCTTTGATGACCCCAAGACATTTCACTTTCCTAGAGTCAAAAGAAGACAAGTCATCGTAATACTTTGTGATTTCTAGTCCATGTTCATACATGACAGTTTTGGGCATGAGATTATGAGATTCCCCTGAGTCCATCAAACAATTATGCAACACCTTGTCATGTATATTCAGAGATGTATAGAAGGGAGGGGATGAATCATCTATATCTTCTATCATAGGACCTAAGATGACTGATGGATTTTCATCTTGGAGGTTTATTGAGTTGGTGGAATGAGGTGATGGATCAGACTGCAACATCTTAGAGATGGATTTTTTAAAATCTTCATGTTTGATCAGTTCTGAAAGGGGGACAGAGATCCTAATAATTTGAATTTCATGCTCAAAGTTAAAATAGGAGGGGGGTTTCATAATTTCTCTCACTTCTAGGACAGGACCTTTTTCTATTGGTGGGGGGATCTTTGTTTTCTTTTCTTTGTTGTTGCCTGCTACATCTTTAGCAAGATTCTCTGCTATGGTAGGCTGATCAGGGATGTATGAATTCCCTTCTTTCTTATTATACCTGAGGTTATATTTATTGGGACTACTATTGGTATTCTCCCCTTTACTCAGCTCATTTATTTGTTGTCCATGAGGGACTCCTCGTATGCAGATTGGGTTAAATGGGGAAATGGAGAGGTGTCTCCAAGACAATGGATTTCAGGATCAAGATCTTCTTCCTCTCCTTCCTCATCAGAAATGAGGTTATTTTGGAGAGGGGTTTGGATTTTCTGATCATCCCTATCCTTATTTCAAGGCTCTTTTGGAAGTATCTGAGGGGTACTATTTGGTCTTCTGAAGTTGCCTCTATTATCAACATTTTGGGCACTCTTATAACCTTGCTTCCCTTCAAATTTCATCTTCTCCATTTCTTTAGACAGGGATTTTACCATCTTGGTCAATTCATCTACTTGAGGGTGGGGCACAAAAGAACTGGAGGTTGAGGCCTCAGATCTCCCCCTTCCTCTGTCTCTATCATCTTTGTTCCTAAGTCTGTCAACTACCAACACGTTGGACTCTACTTCCAGGGATGCATCTTGCATATGAGACAAGGAAGTAGCTCTTCTCTCTCTTAATAGGAGGAAGAAATTAGGGCCGAAAGCACTAGCATAAGTAATTTTCGCAGAGGCTTCTATAGGATTTATTTCAGAATGGATTTTATTGTACATTTGTTGAATATTTTGGAGAAGTCAGAGACAGATTCTCCCTCTTTTCTCTTTAGAGACCCAAACTCTATGATATAATACATAAAGTCCTTTTTATCCCCCCACTGTATCAATAAAATATCATCTAAAGCCTCAATGCCAGTGATGGATCCAGGGGTCAATCCCCTAAACCATTTTCTAGCCTCACCATCAAGGCTCTGGACAAAGACTCTCATCCATACATCCTCATTTTCAATGTTCAGATTGTCGTCATAATTGTAGAAGGCATCAAGGTGTTCTTCAATAGTTATGTCTTCTTCTCCTGTGAATTTGGGCATGTATTTTAGGTAATCTCTAGCAGGGAGAGAATTCATTGACTGAGGTAATATTACAGGGGCATATCTTGCAGCCACTATGGCATCCATTCTGTTTCTAGGGGGATTAGCACCTACCATAGGGATGATAGCTGGAGGAGAACCAAGAGGAGATGTAGCTCGAACAGGGGAGACTGGAACTAAGCTTCTGGGAGGAAAGGGAAACAACAGAGGATTTGGAGAAAAGGCCACAGGGCTCGAGGGAATCGAGATTTCCCCTTATGTAAAATCATCAACTCTAACAGGGGGAGGAGTGGTAAAGCCTGGAGTGGGAAAATATTCTGAGGTTTTGGGTTTAAACCATAGTACAACTTCAGGGGAGATAGGAGTGACAAATCTTTCTCCCTCCATTCTAAGACCAGGAGGAGAGAAATCAACAGAAACACTCCCAAACTTTTAACTTTGGGAAACTCTAGTAGATGGTATAATAGGGGAATGAGAAGCAGATATTGGAGTTTCTATAGGAGGATAATGAAAATCATCAGAAGTAATTGGTTCAACAGTAGAAGTACCTTCCTAAATGGTCTTCCATATTCTAGTAATTTTCTTTGGGTCAGATTCAGGTGTTGCTAAAGGCAGCTGCAGAGTAGACCTCATGTGTCTGCCTCTAGAAGCCATAGATGCAATAGTGGAGTTGCATGAATGGAGTCACCAGGTGCAATTCACAATATTCAATGGTTCTGATATATTATGCACCTTCAGAATCAGAAGCTCATTGTCGTTCTATCCAAGGTAAAATATTCAATTCATCCCCGACAACGGTGCCATAAATGTTAGCACTAGAAGTCACCTCCTAATTGCAGGGGAGGTAAGCCCAATACCCATCTGTTTGTATATCACAATGAATAAATTTAAGGGGGGTCAAATGGGTGCAAAATCAAGATGATATCTCTTTAACTCATAAATCTAGACCAACATGCACAAGAAGATGAGGTCTTGATTCAACTTCAGTCAGTAAGTTGTAGTTAGGGTGAGTAGGGTGAAGAACTAGTGAGGGGAATGCGAAGGTCTTCTATGGACATCCGATATTCCAGCAGCCTAAGGAGGAAAAACTCAGAAAACAACATTCTCTTGGATTCAAAGTTTCAGGAAACTGAATGAAGTTATAACCAGACTGAAATCAAACATACATCACAATACAGTTACAACAACTCAACTGGATCATCCATGCCCGATCCATTCAGTATTAGAGGCAAAAGATATGGAAAAGAAGTTGACTATCATTAAACAATAAGTCTTGGACTACAACACATAACCACAGAACCAGAGGCTTCATTAAAACTTTACAATACGGGAGGGTGGCTCAACTATCGACCATAACAAAATATCAAAACTAGCTATTTATACTCAGAACAGTCCCCGACTATCAGGAATTGTGATATGATCACTACAATCAAAGCATTGTGTCAACAACTTCTTCTGTCAGACTGAATGTGCGTCTCTCTGTCAGACACGAGCTTAAATAGGTATGAACTTTGCAGGAAAATCAGCTCACAGGAGTACCACGAGCTGACGATTCAGTCCCCATGACTGGACCTTCCATGCTTTCCATTTATGGGGTGAGACAAGATTTCAACCACCTCCCCCATTTCCATTAACTAATTTCATCAGGATCGGGATGAGGCCTGGCACCCATGAATGTTCCAGGCGATGCTCACGACTTCTCCAAGTCAATCCCGGTGACTCAAGACCACACAGCTCTTCTTTTGTGACCGATATGGGAACTTTCAGCCTTTGGCATAGCTCCTCTCCATCGCTTCGTCCTGCATGTGACCTTGGGCCATGACCTGAGGATCATATCTAAAATCGTTTCAAGATTTTGCCTTTCGGGATTATCCACTCCACTAGATTCTAGATATCCCGGCGTTCAATCTTGCGAAATGGCCTCTCTTAGATTGACAATTGGACACATTTTGAATTTGATGGCCACGATCGCTTTCTCAAAATACACCAGTCGTTAGTCGATCAATAGGGACTTACCCTTCTTAATGGCCCTACTTTCCATATGACCTTGGACTGTCATCTTGGCCCCATCTTCCGAGCGTTTCGGTACTTCGCATTTCATGAATCTGCGCCTTGCTTCATGCTGAAACATATGACTCATGAAATTGCGACTCCTCAGATCGGATGCCACGCATCCCTCTGAATCGAATGGATCCTACTTATTTTGGGTTTCAAAAGTTCGTATCTTTTACAAACAACTTTAACAACATTTCGAACTCCCGATTCCCGTAATTATTGTTCACCGTTGGTCTCTCCTAATGAGAGTTATGGCCCAGATTAGATCTTTGCTCGACCTTTGATCTCGGGCCTTTTCCCCAGCACTAAAATTAGAGCAAATTTGTAATCCCGATAGCCTGTGGGCCGCAAATCTGAACTTCGAATGATATCTCCTCTGCTGAAAACTGAACTTGCTCGCTCACTTGATTCGAGTCCATATCAGATCGCTTTAAGTGTTGTGCTTGTGCTTATGGCTATGGCTTGTGTAAGTAAATACTTGGACTACTAGTTGAGCGCTCAGGAAAGTAAGAGGGTCAGTGACAAAGGTAGAGAGGTAAGTGAGCAACCTTAGAGAAAATGGGAAAGCTTAGGGCCGAGACTTCTCAGGTAAGACAATAAGAAAAACAAGTCGTTCAAACTATCGAGGGAAAACAGAGAGCAAATTACAAGCTGAAAAGGAAAAAAATTAAGATTGGGTTTGCAAAAAGGAGAGATAGAGGAAAAAATTGCAGAATTAGGTAGAAACTACAAACCCACAAGACTCTAACAAGTTCATTTGATAACACAAACTAACAAGGTTGTTCTTTTAGTCTACCTAGAAAACCTTATACTAAAGATTCAAAGCAAATATTTTAATCTTCTATGTATATCACGTGTTCAGAACCTGACAAAGAGACACCAAACAAGGACTCAGGATAGTCCAAGTGACTGATCAAACCAATAATTAAACCCAAAAAGGAAGAGAAATTTAAAAAACTTCAACTTCACACAGGTCAGCGGTTGTTACTAGAGAAACTCACGGATATCCGCGGGATGTAGATATACAAATTACGTATGTACGTGGGCTATAGTGATGCAAATCATGAATGGAAAGGTAAGTTCAGAAAATAAAAAAACCACTCAGAAACAGAGGGCTTCAAGACTAAGCAACAGGTCCTGTGAGGATAAGAGACTCTAAAAATGACTTAGAAACTAATAACAAAAGACAACACAAGCAAGAAATATACCTCAACTAAACTGAACCAACTAGGATTATCCCCAGTGAAGTCGCCAATTCTGATTAAGGGATTTTTCCCCTATGATCATGGGTCGTAATCACAGCAAAGCAAGACCAAGTGAAAGAGATAATTGTCTCCCCATAGTGAAAAACACACAAAAAATTAAGAAAATAACTACTTTATTTAGGAGAAGGTAGTGATAGAGAGGAGAAAAGAAGGTGCACCTTTTTCTCCGATTTGATGTCGATCCCTTCTCCAATTCACCGAAGAACTCATGATTATCTGTTGGAATAAACCTACAAGAAAGATACAAAACTAGGGTTGTGACGAAAGTAGTTATACAATCATAAACATGTGCATGTAATATGTTAAATTCAAATTAAGCATACAAATAAATGTACAATGAAGACAAATTTGGGGGAAAACAAGGTCTTTTATTACCAGATAGTGGAAAAGGTAAGTTACAACCTTGTCCAGTGTGAGGCACCATCTTGAAGCTAATTGTTGGGGTTCCTCTGGGAATCTTAAAACATCAACTCAGTCAACAAATACTTCTATCAATGACTCAAATAGGGATAAGGAGACACCTTATAGTCATATAAAGGAGAAAGAAGCTCTGGAAAAGGAGTTTCCAAATTAAAGGGGATGTTTCTCAGAGAATATAGGGAAAAGAGGCCTACTAGATGCTGGCAGCGTAACTTTGCACTAATGGAATTTTCCTTCTCTTTATCCCTCTATGATTGTTTTATATATTCCCAAAGAAATTTGGGGAGTTGGATTCCATAGTGTATGGGAAAGGGTGTTGGGAAACGAGCCCAACCGAAAAACCCACCCGAAAACATAAAATTATTTTCTTTTTCACCAAAAATGAGGGCATCTGCAGGTTGCAGTGAGGGAAGGTGTGGATGTCTGCATGTTGCACTGGGGAAACCCGTGGATATTCTCTTAAAGCATGTTTTTTAGATGATTTTGGAGGTGAATTTTAGGGAAAATTCTAGCAAGCATTGGGAAAGGGTTAGGCCATGGCACAAAAGCATGAGTGTGGCATTTTGTGCTATAACAAAAAGAAGTTCTGAAGTTTTGCACGTATTCAACACTTTCAATGCGCGCACATCCGCACAGTCTAACATGGCGTATAAAATGCACAGTGCATGAATCGTGCGACTGACAAACGGAAAACCTAGGTGAATGAGAAAACAATGCAATGATGACTTTGGTCAGGCCTCAACCACTTCTTGGATGGAGTGGATCTCCCCGATACCCAAAATTACCCCCAAATTTCTCCCTGGGATCACTGAAAGGGATGGGAGGTACCTCCAAAGGCCTCTTGTTCACATTTAAAACTATTTTGGAAAAATATTTCCATCCTCCTATAAATAAAGGGCCATTGTATGCAAAAAGGAAGAAGCAATTTGAGTATTTTTATGTTGTTCAATTTGTCTTTGAGAAGCCATATTTCTCCTAGAACTCTTTGAGAATTCATAGCAAGTGTTGCATTTCTCTCCTCTTGAGAAGTTCAACTATCAATTCTTCACCATTGTATTTTCATTTTCAACCATTGTTAGAAGAGAGAAATATTTGTATTTGGGGACTCGAGAGCCTTCCCAAGGAGGAAGAGAGGACTCATAAGTTCCCATATTTATCCAAGGTGTTATCAATTCGAAGACCAATCTCATTTAGTAGTTATTCCTTGTGTCTCTTTCTTGCATCAATTTTATTTGTTACATGCTTAGTTTAGTTTTATTTTCTTGTTGTTCATTTCTTGTTTTCTACTTAGTTGAGCCACTAATCAACTAACAAATTGTTGTGTTGTCTTTCTAGCCTAACTATATAGTTAAGGGACCTCTTTTTGCTCACCCAAGTGNATTAGAGGCAAAAGATATGGAAAAGAAGTTGACTATCATTAAACAATAAGTCTTGGACTACAACACATAACCACAGAACCAGAGGCTTCATTAAAACTTTACAATACGGGAGGGTAGCTCAACTATCGACCATAACAAAATATCAAAACTAGCTATTTATACTCAGAACAGTCCCCGACTATCAGGAATTGTGATATGATCACTACAATCAAAGCTTTGTGTCAATGACTTCTTCTGTCAGACTGAATGTGCATCTCTCTGTTAGACACGAGCTTAAATAGGTATGGACTTTGCAAGAAAATCAGCTCACGGGAGTACCACGAGTTGACGATTCAGTCCCCACGACTGGACCTTCCATGCTTTCCATTTATGGGGTGAGACAAGGTTTCAACTACCTCCCCCATTTCCATTAACTAATTTCATCAGGATTGGGATGAGGCCTGGTACCCATGAATGTTCTAGGCGATGCTCACAACTTCTCCAAGTAAATCCCGGTGACTCAAGACCACACAGCTCTTCTTTTGTGACCGATATGGGAACTTTCATCCTTTGGCATAGCTCCTCTCCATCGCTTTGTCCTGCATGCGACCTTGGGCCATGACCTGAGGCTCATATCTAAAATCGTTTCAGGATTATCCACTCCACTGGATTCTAGATATCCCAGCGTTCGATCTTGCGAAATGGCCTCTCTCAGATCGACGGTTGGACACATTTTGAATTTGATGGCCACGATCGCTTTCTCAAAATACCCCAGTCGTCAGTCGATCAATAGGGACTTACCCTTCTTTATGGCCCTACTTTCCATATGACCTTGGACTGTCATCCTGGCCCCATCTTCTGAGCATTTTGATACTTCGCATTTCGTGAATCTGCGCCTTGCTTCATGCTGAAACATCTGACTCATGAAATCGTGACTCCTCGGATCCGATGCCATGCATCCCTATGAATCAAATGGATCCTACTTATTTTGGGTTTCAAAAGTTTGTATCTTTTACAAACAACTTTAACAACATTTCGAACTCCCGATTCCCGCAATTATTGTTCACCGTTGGTCTCTCCTAATGAGAGCTATGGCCCAGATTAGATCTTTGCTCGACCTTTGATCTCGGGCCTTTTCCCCAGCACTAAAATTCGAGCAAATTTGTAATCCCGATAGCCTGTGGGCCGCAAATCTGAACTTCGAATGATATCTCCTCTACTGAAAACTGAACTTGCTCGCTCGCTTGATTCGAGTCCATATCATATCGCTTTAAGTGTTGTGCTTGTGCTTATGGCTATGGCTTGTGTAAGTAAATACTTGGACTACTAGTTGAGCGCTCGGGAAAGTAAGAGGGTCAGTGACAAAGGTAGAGAGGTAAGTGAGCAACCTTAGAGAAAATGGGAAAGCTTAGGGCCGAGACTTCTCAGGTAAGACAATAAGAAAAACAAGTCGTTCAAACTATCGAGGGAAAACAGAGAGCAAATTACAAGCTGAAAAGGAAAAAAATTAAGATTGGGTTTGCAAAAAGGAGAGATAGAGGAAAAAATTGCAGAATTAGGTAGAAACTACAAACCCACAAGACTCTAACAAGTTCATTTGATAACACAAACTAACAAGGTTGTTCTTTTAGTCTACCTAGAAAACCTTATACTAAAGATTCAAAGCAAATATTTTAATCTTCTATGTATATCACGTGTTCAGAACCTGACAAAGAGACACCAAACAAGGACTCAGGATAGTCCAAGTGACTGATCAAACCAATAATTAAACCCAAAAAGGAAGAGAAATTTAAAAAACTTCAACTTCACACAGGTCAGCGGTTGTTACTAGAGAAACTCACGGATATCCGCGGGATGTAGATATACAAATTACGTATGTACGTGGGCTATAGTGATGCAAATCATGAATGGAAAGGTAAGTTCAGAAAATAAAAAAACCACTCAGAAACAGAGGGCTTCAAGACTAAGCAACAGGTCCTGTGAGGATAAGAGACTCTAAAAATGACTTAGAAACTAATAACAAAAGACAACACAAGCAAGAAATATACCTCAACTAAACTGAACCAACTAGGATTATCCCCAGTGAAGTCGCCAATTCTGATTAAGGGATTTTTCCCCTATGATCATGGGTCGTAATCACAGCAAAGCAAGACCAAGTGAAAGAGATAATTGTCTCCCCATAGTGAAAAACACACAAAAAATTAAGAAAATAACTACTTTATTTAGGAGAAGGTAGTGATAGAGAGGAGAAAAGAAGGTGCACCTTTTTCTCCGATTTGATGTCGATCCCTTCTCCAATTCACCGAAGAACTCATGATTATCTGTTGGAATAAACCTACAAGAAAGATACAAAACTAGGGTTGTGACGAAAGTAGTTATACAATCATAAACATGTGCATGTAATATGTTAAATTCAAATTAAGCATACAAATAAATGTACAATGAAGACAAATTTGGGGGAAAACAAGGTCTTTTATTACCAGATAGTGGAAAAGGTAAGTTACAACCTTGTCCAGTGTGAGGCACCATCTTGAAGCTAATTGTTGGGGTTCCTCTGGGAATCTTAAAACATCAACTCAGTCAACAAATACTTCTATCAATGACTCAAATAGGGATAAGGAGACACCTTATAGTCATATAAAGGAGAAAGAAGCTCTGGAAAAGGAGTTTCCAAATTAAAGGGGATGTTTCTCAGAGAATATAGGGAAAAGAGGCCTACTAGATGCTGGCAGCGTAACTTTGCACTAATGGAATTTTCCTTCTCTTTATCCCTCTATGATTGTTTTATATATTCCCAAAGAAATTTGGGGAGTTGGATTCCATAGTGTATGGGAAAGGGTGTTGGGAAACGAGCCCAACCGAAAAACCCACCCGAAAACATAAAATTATTTTCTTTTTCACCAAAAATGAGGGCATCTGCAGGTTGCAGTGAGGGAAGGTGTGGATGTCTGCATGTTGCACTGGGGAAACCCGTGGATATTCTCTTAAAGCATGTTTTTTAGATGATTTTGGAGGTGAATTTTAGGGAAAATTCTAGCAAGCATTGGGAAAGGGTTAGGCCATGGCACAAAAGCATGAGTGTGGCATTTTGTGCTATAACAAAAAGAAGTTCTGAAGTTTTGCACGTATTCAACACTTTCAATGCGCGCACATCCGCACAGTCTAACATGGCGTATAAAATGCACAGTGCATGAATCGTGCGACTGACAAACGGAAAACCTAGGTGAATGAGAAAACAATGCAATGATGACTTTGGTCAGGCCTCAACCACTTCTTGGATGGAGTGGATCTCCCCGATACCCAAAATTACCCCCAAATTTCTCCCTGGGATCACTGAAAGGGATGGGAGGTACCTCCAAAGGCCTCTTGTTCACATTTAAAACTATTTTGGAAAAATATTTCCATCCTCCTATAAATAAAGGGCCATTGTATGCAAAAAGGAAGAAGCAATTTGAGTATTTTTATGTTGTTCAATTTGTCTTTGAGAAGCCATATTTCTCCTAGAACTCTTTGAGAATTCATAGCAAGTGTTGCATTTCTCTCCTCTTGAGAAGTTCAACTATCAATTCTTCACCATTGTATTTTCATTTTCAACCATTGTTAGAAGAGAGAAATATTTGTATTTGGGGACTCGAGAGCCTTCCCAAGGAGGAAGAGAGGACTCATAAGTTCCCATATTTATCCAAGGTGTTATCAATTCGAAGACCAATCTCATTTAGTAGTTATTCCTTGTGTCTCTTTCTTGCATCAATTTTATTTGTTACATGCTTAGTTTAGTTTTATTTTCTTGTTGTTCATTTCTTGTTTTCTACTTAGTTGAGCCACTAATCAACTAACAAATTGTTGTGTTGTCTTTCTAGCCTAACTATATAGTTAAGGGACCTCTTTTTGCTCACCCAAGTGAAAAAAAGAACCCAACATATTGGCGACCCTCCTAGGGAGTTGGATTAAAATATTCCCCAATTAGGCTATGAGATATTTCTTTCTCAATTTCTAATGTTTGTAGGGTCCAAAACCAGCCTAGCCTACCCTTCAGACACTTCAATTTAGCCATGTGTTGGCTGAATTCATTTTAAAATTATTGGCTACATTTGTGTGAGTTTGGGAAGAATAGACACTCTGACCACGCAAAACACGTGAATATTTTACTGAAAAATCTGCGTGGACTCCACGATTGTCAGGTCCAAACCCACATGGATCAACGCAACTGTGAAAAAAAAAAAAAAACTTCCAATAGCTTAGATTTACTTTATGCACTTTGTAAAAGTCACAAAAACAAGGCTTGGGAATCTTTTTTGCATAGATAATTAGCTAAAATAGGCACTTAAAGGGGTAATAAAAGCCATAATATCTTTCCTTTTTGTTGCCACATGGATGGCTTGTTATAGCATTTAAACTCTTGAGTTAAGTTTTTTCTTTTACAAATCATCAACTAATCGAGACTAGGAGATTATTTTGCTAATATTGGAGTATGCTCTTTCCTCGAATCTTTGTGTGATCTTGGGATTCAAAAAAATGGATTACTTAAGAAACCTCCATCTCCCTTTAAAAATCAACCATTTTAGGAGAGACCAATACCTCTTAGTTTGCTCATTTTTTGCAACTAAATCAATCATTTTAGGAGAGGCCAATACCTCTTAGTTTGCTCATTTTTTTTCAATTAAATCAATAATTTTAGGGGAGGCCAATACCTCTTTATTTTTATTTTTTGAAACATAATCTAAAATGTTTTTAAGGGCCCATACATTCCCACATGTTCACAATCTTAGGATAGTTTCAAATTTCTAGAGAAAACAACCTAGGAAGTTTAAATATTTTTGTAAGGGCCCATACATACCCACATGTCTAAAATCTAGGAATAGCTTCAAATATTTCTTAGATTAGAAAACATCCTAGGGAGATTAAATCTCATAAGTACGGACCCACATGTCCACCATGCTAGCTACTTAGGTATTTTTCAATTTCAATTGTGAAACATAGTAAGTTAGAAGTAAGCAACCATTGTAAAGGACCAAGTGATGTCCACATGCCAAAAATCTCTCACTTAACTTATTAATAATTCCTCACTCACTATCACTTCGTTCACACATCATCACACATTCAAGGATTGTTTTTTGGATACTTGAAACCGTAGTATTATATTCTCCTCACGGCCACAAGCGATCTGGGAGAATCAAAATGGATTCACTTGTTTGAAAAAACGTTTTTCTCACACCACTCTTAATAAACGAATTTGGCCCATGAACCCAACTTCATAGTCCGCTTTCACATTCTAAAAGCAACCATAAGAAAAACACATCTAACCTCCACAGGTGGAACACAAAAGAAAAGTGTAGTTTAGGTTAAGATTTTGGGTATAGGTATCCAAATCACTCCCCATCATCATTTTTCATCTGAAACTTAGAAAGTTGTGAACTAGGGTTCAAAAATCCTCCCAATAAAGAATTCCTACACCATAAGTTAGGAAGACACCCATGAAGGATTGAAGGTCAAGGTCCAGTTGTTTTGTGCGTGCCTCCTTGGCTCACCCAACCCTTGGAAAGCATCCATCCTATGACCGATTTCTGAGGCCAAAAATTTAAATGTCGTGCTTGATCGAGGTGACTTAGTGGCCAATTATAGGTTGTATCTACGCAGGTGGTGGTTGTGAGCTGCAATCGCACCTTAATCATTTTTTGAATGGATATTGGGAAATATTGTCAGTCATTCAAGATATGCACCCTTCACCCCTCATTATAACTAATTATGCATACCTTCACTAGATCCTCTTCCTATGGATTCATGCCCCACTGTTGAGTGCTTTTGGAAGGCCCAATGCTTTTTTGAGAGGAAGGATGATAGGTCTATTAGGACATTGGAATTTTATTTTATTCCCCCATGCAGATAAAACCCCAAACCATCTTACATTGTTACTTGTTTATGTATGATTACCACTAATTGATTACATATAGCTTTCAAAACATTGTTGAGATGGTCCACATTTACCGAAGCACTTGTTCATTTATTCTTATCACTACCACTTGCACACATATACATATAGTCTAGAACCATAGGGGAACCACAATATCCCCTTCATTCTAGACATATGAAAACCTCCCCCCAATATTGGGAGGTGTTCCCAATTTGGTTGACACATCAATACAACCAGCACACATACCAATGAGTGCCACTATTTTAGGATTAGCTTTACTTGGGTCCACCTCGCTAGGAACCACTATCCAGAACAATCCACCCATCTAGTATCCATTCCTCTTTAGGAATTCTCTCTCCAACCATAAAACACCATGGAAAGACCACAAAACCTACCATATATAACCCCATCCATTTCTTCCTAGTTAGGACAAACTTGGGCCCCCTCTCCTAGTTATATTGGCCATCCACCACACACAAGGAGTAAGAAAAGAAACACATACTATTAGCGCACATGGCATGGGGTAAATACTTGTATAGATGGGGCCCCTCATAGTTCCCATTAGAAATACAATCAAACCAAGCATAGATGTACCACCCATGCATTGACTAATCACCCTTATGAATTTTGTGAGATCTATGGTCACCCAGCCCATCAATTCCCTGAACTCACTCCAGATCTAGTCCAAGTAGTTTTTTTGGAGCACACGCAGCACCATAAAGTTAGTAGTTCTCCTTACACTAATTTGACGTTCCCCCTCCTCCAACATGCACCCATTACTCCATCAGGTGACGTTCCATGCACATAAACATCATTTGTTACTCCTCACATGGGTAATCCCCCCTCACACCCAATATGTCTCATGACTGATGCTCAGTCATGTAGACTTGGGGGAACCCCTACCACCTCTAGTACCAAAATGTCTACTAGACCCTATCCTTGTCAGGAAAATGGAAGTGTATACCCACAACCATCACGGACCATCACCTTTTATTGGGATCAACTTATCCAAGCATGACTTCCATCTTCTACCTTGTTTAAAATACAATTCATTGTTAACACATTTACAGTTTATCAGTGCATTACAGATGATGGGGCATCCTCATGCATTATGTCCTCATCATCTTAGAAATATCTAGGCTCCCCTACACTTATCCCATTTATGAATAGGTTAAGAGCCTTTAGCGGTAGAGTATGTTCCCCCTTAGGGATATTACCTAATGTCCTCATTGAGTTAGGTGGTAAGACGGTTTTGATCAATGTTGTTGTCATGGAATATTCAGTGTATTACAATATTATCATGGGCTGTGATTTCATTTATGCCATGAGTGTTATGGTGTCTTCCCTCTTTCGATTCATGATATTCCCACATGAGGGACGCATCATCACCATCGATCAAGTCTCCTACACTGATCCCCCCCTCAATATTATCATAATAGAATCTCACATCATGTTTCTCACATTGAGTCCATTCACTATGTGTCCACTACCACTAGTCATGCAACATCCACTCCACCCACAAATGAGCCCATGCCTCTAGAACCACCTCCTCACCACTTGGGATTGGAGTATAGGTGGATTCATTCATCCTTGGGGGAATCCATGCATGTTTCTTCCCCCAAACCCAAAAAAAAACATGAATTCTCAACTACATTCTTCCTAGAATATGAATAATTCTTTGAGGCCACTACTTCTTTCAATGATTCTAGTGATAACCTACATCTAGGTCCTCCTATCCACTGTTGGCAGGGTCCTAAAAATTCAATTGGTGAACCCTCTAATATTACCTCCCTTAATAAGGTCATTACTCCCTCTCAAATAAGATCGTATATTAACATTGATAGGGATATCAGAGACTCCATTTCCATGATGACCAATCATGCCCATATAGGATATGTTGCCACACAGTTTAAAGTCCCAAACCCTCGAATAGATATTACAAAAAATAATGGATTTGATACACTATTTCAGATCCTCTTTTGTGGATGTTCAACTTTAAACTACCTTCTATTATACATTTGGTCCATCATTATAGGTATTTGGAAACAACCCTTCCCCCATTCCTCATATGATAATACAGTGAGCAGTAAAACTTCCCACCTTGGTCCCATATGACCTATCTCTCAACACAACACCAGCTCAAAATATACCCTTCATGGGAACCATTATAGCACCACCTTGTGCCTAGGTATCCTCAGACATCATGAAATTATAAACCACATGGCATAATCAAAATGATCCACCAAGATGGTTTTATTACTTCTTGTGGCAAGTTCCCCTTAGCCTTGGTCATTTTTTAGTTACCCCCATTGGGAAACATGGCCTCTTTTAGGGAGTGCCTTGTTTGGACACCCATGGTTCCTTGACCTCCTTCAGGGAGTGCCTTTTTAAGGAACTCGTCGTTCCTTAGCCTCCCTTAGGGAGTGCATTGTTCAGGAACCCATGGTTCCCTGGCCTCCTTCAGGGAGTTCCTTTATCAGGAACCCATTGTTCTGTGGTCTCCCTTAGGGAGTGTTGGTCCCCGGTTTTGACCATGTTATTTTCCTATACTATATACCACAGACCTCCACCTATATGCCAGTACCACCCTTTTTGACCTCATTTTGACAAAATCAACATCCCTTTACCATTCAAAGGGGTCACTTAAGGTATCTTTGAATTTCGAGCTATTATTATGCATTTTAATGCTTTAATTTGATAATGGAACTGATATCGCTTGGGTTAGGTACCATTTCTATTCTTGGAACAGGATGCCGGTACCAGGTACCAACTCGCACCATGGAAGTACCAGTGGAGCCGTTCGAGAGCTGTGCATGATGATGTGCGTTATGGTTCGAATGAGAGATAGAAGATTCGCAAGACAGCTAGATTCGTTGCTACAAAAGTGCTCGAAGGCCTAATGATGAAATTGGATCGATTATTCTTCAGCGTTCACACTTCGTGACACTACATGTCAAGAAGTTGTGAAATACGTTTTCAGTTTTGATTGCAAGACTATTCTCGGATTAGGGATCCGTTGTTTTATGTTTTCTTTGTCTAGACTGTTACAAACAATAGGATTTGGATATAAACCCATGTTCATTGCTGAGAACGGGTTACGATTACTACTATTGTTACTGTTATTATTGCTGGATTATGTGATACCGTGAACCTATGCTTTAATACAGACTGTTGTTACGTTCCATTGTTTGACTGTCATATGATCTGAATATTGTTTTGATGAGTTAATGAGGCATGAAATTACAATATGCTTGTGTAGAATGATCTAGTCGGTTCTGGTCGTTTTCCCACAGCGTCTGTGCCGTTTGGTTGGGCCCGCCAAACTGGTGCAAGTCGCTGCGTTATTTTGTTATAGATTTAGTTTGTGCTGCTTTAGCTTTAGTTCATTTCGATATTTTATAGCTCGCATCTGAGGTAGCTTAGC
>JZKD02S1718569.1:560094-574993 GCA_000966675.3 Picea glauca
TCAGAGAGGACTACTCCCCCGAGGATATTCGAATATACACGGATTTATTTAAAGAATTATGCGACATGTTTGCCTAGTCTTATGAGGAAATGCCAGGCATAGATCCAAGAATCATCGAACACGAAATCACGACATATCCTGACGCTAAGACGGTCTAATAGAAGCTTTGTCTGGTCAATCCTAAGAAAGAAGTAGCTATTAAGGCTAAAGTAGAGAAACTGCTCAAAGTAGGTTTTATCTACCCCATCCAATTGACTCAATGGGTGTCAAATCTCGTTCCAGTCAACAAAAAATAGGGTACGATTCACGTATGTACAGACTTTTGTGATTTGAACAAGGCTTGTCCAAAGGATAATTTCCCCACACCATTTATCGACCAGATAGACGATGAATGCGAAGGTTGCGAAGCCTTTTCTTTCATGGATTTTTTTTTGGGATACAATCAGATATAGATCAAACTCGAAGACCAACACAAAATCGCTTTCATTTGTCTATGGGGTACATTCGCTTATCAGACGATGCCTTTTGGTCTGAAAAATGTTGGAGCTACCTTTCAGCGGGCCATGTCTTTTTCTTTCCATGATCTCAAACACATAGTTGAGGCTTATCTCGATGATTTAGCATCATGATCTCATTAGAGAGATGATCATCCCACACACCTCTGACTCATCTTTGAGCGATGTCACTACTACTGGATTATCTTGAATCCAAACAAATGCAATTTTTGCATAACGACGGGTCCTCTGCTAGGTTTCATAGTTTCAACAATAGGGATCATGGTCGATCCTCTAAAGGTTGAGGCAATAGTTCATTTGCCTCCCCCGTGCACAGTCCCTCAGCTTCATAGTTTACAGGGAAAAGTGAACTTTTTACTACGTTTCATCGCAAACTATGTCGAGATCACAAAAGGTTTCATGTGTTTACTAAAGAAGGATGTTCTTTTTCATTGGGATTAATCCATTCAATGCTCTTTCGAAGCGTTGAAATGCGCCCTCACATATGCCCCTCTGCTTCGGCCACCCAATTATAACAAATATTTCTTATTGTACTTGGCCTCTATGGAGTCGACCATCAGTATGGTATTGTCTTAGGAGGATGATTTTCTCAAATAATACATGATTTATTACCTAAGCCGAGGCCTGGTTGGACCAGAACTCAATTATTCCCACATTGAAAAACTTGTGTTGGCAGTAGTTCATGTTGTCCAACGGATCCATCATTATATATTGTTTCACAAGACCACTGTCATTGTTGTTATGAATCCATTTCAATACGTGTTGACATGAGGTGTAATTGACGGAAAGATCAGTAAATGGATATTTATTCTCCAAGAACTTGACTTGGATTTTGTTTTGGTGAAATACAAAAAGTCATTGGTCTTCGCGGAACTCATCTCGGAACTTTCAGTCGAATCAGGTGATGTTATACCTGAGGAGTCACCTATTAATGGAGACATGTTTTTGATCACGTCTTCAGACCCTTGGTATGGAGATATACTAGTCTATATACAGACTTTGAAGTGCCCCACCTCTGCTTCTCGTGATGAGCATTGTCGTATATGCCATCAGGCCAAGAACTATCTCATTCTCGAGGACACTCTATATCGTCGAGGTGTAGATTGAATCCTTCACCGGTGTCTCACTCATGAAGAAGAGGAAATTGTGCTTAACGATTGCCACAATGGATCATGTGGTGGTCATTTGTTTGGGTTGGAAATAGCCCAAAAGATTCTACAAGCCGGTTACTTTTGGCCGATATTAATCAAAGATTGTGTTGAATTGGTCAAGAAGTGACACCCATGTCAGATCTTCTCTTGGAAGATGAGGGCACACCCCACTCCCATGTTTCTCGTCATCATAGTTGGTCCCTTCACCAAGTGGGGGATTGATTACACTACATGCAACCCCCCTTCATTAAGGGGGCACTATTATATCATCATAGTAGTAGAATACTTCACGAAGTGGGTCGAGGCTATGCCAATGTTTAAATATAATGGTGAGACAACAACTCTCTTTTTGTTTAATCAGATAATAGAAAGGTTCGGCATCCCGAAGGAGATTTTCACTGACCATGGCAGTCACTTTCAAAATAAAATGATGTCCGATTTAATGTCAAATATTGGGTTGAGGCAAGAACATTCGTCACCCTACTACCCACAAGAGAATGGTTAGGTGGAAGCTGTGAATAATCCCCTTAAGACTATTTTACAGCAAACGATCAATTTGGCCAAGTCAAATTGGCATTTGATGTTGTACTCGAAATTATGGGCCTACCGAATGTCTGTTTAGTCTGCAACCAGTTTCTCACCTTTTCAACTCGTTTACGGGATAGAAGCAGTCTTTCCTATAGAGTTCCAGATCCTGTCTCTAAAGTTGGAAGTACAGTTATTGCCAGACACTTCACCGCTTGAAGAGCGTTTATTATATCTTGAGCAGCTCGATGAGAAGTGTCGTGATGTAGCCTTGGATAACAAGGCTCACAAACAAAAAGTCAAGTGTCAGTATGATCGGTCTGTTTGTCCTCAAATTTTCTCTGAAGGTGACCTTGTCCTATTCTATGACCAAGATAAGGATCCCCTGGGGGCAGGCAAGTTCAAACCCATGTGGTTCGGACCTTTCATCATGAAGGAGGTTCTAAAGAAGGGCACTTATTGTCTAGTGGACTTTGAGGGAAATTATTTGGCAGCACCTAGAAATGGGCTCTACCTCAAGAAGTATTACTCATAGGTGGGTCACCTTGGGTGACTTCTTGTACATATGTATAGTATTTATACAGTTAGTTTTGTCTTTTTGTTTTATGGATGTGTCTTTTTTTATGTTATCTTTTTCACTGTGGTAGATGTCAAGTGAATTAGATATGTTCCTTGGGTTTGCGGACGATGCTAGTTGGCACACTCAGAGGCTTGCTTCCACAGCTTGGGTGATTTTCACACCTTAGGGCCAGTTGCTATCTTCAAGAGGTATTTGTTTAGGTGAAACCACAAACAATGTTTCTGAATACATTGCAGTCTTAGAGTTGCTTCATGACTCTTTGTCACATGGTATCTCTCACCTATGGGTCTACTTAGACGCTCAGTTGGTTGTGTCCCAGTTAAATGGGGTTTACCACGTTTACGATCCTACCCTACACTGACGGTTCCTTAGGGTACGTCTCTTAGAACGAAGCTTTGATTACATTATGTATATCAATGTTCCTAGGAGATTGAATCAAATCATAGATACTCTAGATAATCATGTATTAGATTGGCATTTTGCACACATGTAAGAAAAATCACACACACACACAAGTAAATACATTTGTAAATAAATGTAATCCATAAGACATAAAAATATGTAAATATGCATATATATATCGAAAGTATCAGAGTACATGGGTGGACGCAAGCACCTAAAAATATATATATCCAGTAAGAGTCACGGGGCTTATGATCTCAAAATATACAAAAGGTGCCCTTGGCACGTAAGTAGTCTAGCCTAGATAAGGGTGGGGCTTGTTGGCCCTGCCATAGTGAACAACGACGTTTGCCAAATGGCGGAAGAGTTGGACCCAGGTCCATGGTACCCCAACTACGTGAGGTTGCATCAACAGTGGGATATCCTCGATCTTTTCCATAGGGACTATACAAGTGAGAGTGGTGAGGTTCCACTCCACCCGTCTCAATACTCTCTCAGCCTCTCTGGCTGGAGGTCCCCCTAATGTTGTTGTTGGTCCGACGGTTGTGGCTAGTATGGGAATGTTCGGATCCCTTGAAAAGTTGATCCCGCCATAAGGGTAGTCCTCTATTTTCATAATCTGTCATGCCCACCAATCAAAAAACTTATCATCGAAGGCCTCTATGGTCCTTCCACCCCCCTGTCATGGCAGCAATGCTGCCCATCTAGATAATGTTGGGAGGGAGGCCTCATGCCCCCACACTATCTCTCATGGACTAAAACTGGGTACCCTCTCGAACAAGAATGAGCATAGAATGGTCCCAAAGCCAATTTTTTTTTTCGCTCGCGGCACTCAGTGAGCTATCTCTTCATGCAGTCTAGCATGGTTGTATTCCAATCAAAAATCCGTGCATTTAAGCATTGCACTGCACAATGCATGTGCACCCAGGATGCCTGATGTAAAGTTGCGGATCCATTAATCTGCCCAATGAGTAGAACTATCACTTTCAGTGATAGATTGTTGATCTTGTTTATCGACACCTGATGTTTTAACCCTAATTTTCACCAAACATGCTTACCTGGCATCAGGCCATCTCATATTCCTTCTTTGCCAAGCCACTACTGAACAAATCTTCTAAAAAAATCCATTTTTAAAGGTACACACAGCTGACCCACTACAGCCTGCATGTATCTACAGTGTCCATGCTAGCTGACCCACTACAACCCACGTGGACCTACAAAAGCACGAAAAAAGGAAAGTTGTTGACAGAACACACAGCTTTGGGTAAGTTAACTAAACCTTTCGGCCATGCATGGCCGGTCATTCGACCAAATACCTAGCCCTTTCTAGCCTATAAAAGAAGGGGTAGGGGTCCCATTTGAGAAGAGGAAAATCATAGTAGAGAAACTATACCCAAATTGGCATTCCCTTTGTCCCAACCTTTAGCTATCCTTGTGCAAAGAGAATTATAGATCAAAGCAATTAGAATACATTTGAAGAGGAGCCCAGGACCAGTTTCGAGAAGTAGTGTCGGCCACATATTGTGAGTTTACTCTTGTGAATATTAATACAAAAAGGAATACTTTTCCCGTCCCTCCATATCATGTGTTCAAGTTGAGTATTTATTTTATGATATTGTCACATCTAACCCATCAATTAGTATATGAAATGCATGTTCGTAGCTCTCTGTTTTTCATGTGTGAATGTAGGTTAGCTTTGGGAGGAGGCCCGCAATCAAGGAGCGAGTGAAGACAAAGGAAATCAACATCAAACGAAGGACTTAAGGTAGATTTATCTAATCTTGTTTATACCTTTGTATTGCATGCGTGTGGGGTTTTGTGTTGGGAGAGTAGGAGAAAGTAGAAGCTTTTGAAATGGTCATTTTCTTCATGCATGATTAAATCCCTTAAATGCTAAGTCCTCGATCACCTCCGGGAGGTATGGGCATGTTCGGATCCCTTGAAAAGTTGATCCCGCCATAAGGGTAGTCCTCTATTTTCAGAATCTGTTGTACCCACTAGTCAAAAAACTTATCATCGAAGCCCTCTATGGTCCTTCCACCCCCCTGTCATGGCAACAATTTTTCCCATCTACATAATGCTGGGAGGGAGGCCTCATGCCCCCACACTATCTCTCATGGACTAAGACTGGGTACCCTCTCGAACAAGAATGAGCACAGAATGGTCCCAAACCCAATTTTTTTTTCTTTCTCATGGCACTCAGTGAGCTATCTCTTCATGCAGTCTAGCATGGTTGTATTCCAATCAAAAATCCATGCATTTAATAACTACACTGCACAATGCATGTGCACCCAGGATGCCTGATGTAAAATTGCAAATCCATTAATCTTCCCAATGAATAGAACTATCACTTTCAGTGATAGATTGTTGATCTTGTTTATCGGCACCTAATGTTTTAACCCTTATTTGCACCAGACATGCTTACCTGGCATCAGGCCATCTCATATTCCTTCTTTGCCAAGCCACTACTGAACAACTCTTCTAAAAAACTCCATTTTTAAAGGTACACGCTAGCTGACCGACTACAACCTGCATGTATCTACAGTGTCCATGCTAGCTGACCCACTACAGCCCACGTGGACCTACAGAAGCACAAAAAAAGGAAAGTTGTTGATGGAACACACAGCTTTAAGTAAGTTAACTAAACCTTTCGGCCATGCATGGCCGGTCATTCGACCAAATACCTAGCCCTTTCTAGCCTATAAAAGAAGGGGTAGGGGTCCCATTTGAGAAGAGGAAAATCATAGTAGAGAAACTATACCCAAATTGGCATTCCTTTGTCCCAACCTTTAGCTATCCTTGTGCAAAGAGAATTATAGATCAAAGAAATTGGAATACATTTGAAGAGGAGCCCAGGACTAGTTTCGAGAAGTAGTGTCGGCCACATATTGTGAGTTTACTCTTGTGAAGATTAATAGAAAAAGGAATAATTTTCCCGTCCCACCATATCATGTGTTCAAGTTGAGTATTTATTTTATGATATTGTCACATCTAACCCATCAATTAGTATATGAAATGCATGTTTGTAGCTCTTTGTTTTTCATGTGTGAATGTAGGTCAGCTTTGGGAAGAGGCCCGTAATCAAGGAGCGAGTGAAGAAAAAGGAAATCAACATCAAACAAATGACTTAAGGTAAATTTATCTAATCTTGTTTATACCTTTGTATTGCATGCGTGTGGGGTTTTGTGTTGGGAGAGTAGGAGAAAGTAGAAGCATTTGAAATGGTCATTTTCTTCATGCATGATTAAAGCCCTTAAATGCTAAGTCCGTAGGGGAGATTCACCCAACAACAGAATTGGCGACCATACTGGGGATCTCTAGGGTTTTCTGGGATTTCTTTCTTGGGTATTTTTAAAAAATTGGTTTCATCCTTTATTTTTAAAGTTTCTGCTAAAGTCTGAGCTAACAGAGATTCTGGTATTCCATACCAGTTGTCTCTGTTTATTTGCTTGGCTGCATTTTTTTTACAATAGTCACAGAGGTACATGCGGCCTGTACAAGGCCTGCACGCATGTACCCACGCCCTACCTTCACATAGCCTGCGTGTACATGCTATCTGATGAAGTGTCAGTCACGTGTGTGAATTCAGAAAAAAAATTTAGAGAGGTAGTCATCCTCTCCCCTGTCAGGAGTGATCCTCCTCGGGGGTTTTCTGGATCTCATTCTGGTTTCTGTGTTTGCAGTTTTATAGCTTAGGTACCACCTTAGATTGATTTTGTTCTATGAATTTTATCTTAAATTGTTTTTATTTTCTGTGAAAGTGAGTTTATGAGTCTTCAAAGGACGCATGTTGTTCAATACCAGTAGTCTTTGCCAGTGGTGGTTTGCCTATTTTTCATTTTTTGAAGGATAGCAGAGGTACACGCGGCCTATCTAAGCCCTGAATGCATGTACACACAACCTGATATTACACAGCTCGCGTGCGCACGCTGGCTGTTGAACTATCAGCAGCGTGACTATTGAGAAAATTCTAGTGTAAGGAGAGGCAATCATCCTCTTTCTTTTCAAGAGTTATACCTCTCAGGAATTTCCTTGACTTAGTTTTTTCCTCTGTCATAGCAGTCAACAACTTAGGTTTGGTTACATAAATATCTTTCTTTTTCATTGAAAAGTTTTCCTAAAAGATTTTTCTTTCATAGGGTTTTTAGACAAGTGTGAGAGTCTGCTTTTATCAACTTGTGTGTTCAATTCAGTGGATCTTTGCGATATGTGCTCAGACCATAAGTTTTTGTGGTCTTTACTTGTCGTTATTTTTCCTTTTTTCTTTGCTAGCATTAGATAAAAAAAAAAATCCTTTCACTTCTTGGTTTGATTGAATAAGTGTTTGTTGAATTAATAATCAAGGAAAAGTTTTGTTTTCATAAGTTCTTAATGGTTTACTTAGACAATAATTATCTCGTAGTCGAGTGAAATCCTGTGTTGAGTGGGTTGATTTAAAGATCTTAGAAATCATAATTTGAAAAGTTGTTTAGGAAATTGAAAAATGCAAATTTGAATTTGTTCATAAAGGTTATTTTGTTTCCAGTTTTCAGTTTATTTTTGCTTTGTGTCGCTCAAAAAATCACTAGTTTCATTTCCATAACCCTTGACTTAATAAAATCCTTAAAAAAGAACGTTGAATCTAAAATTAATTAGACTTTTTATGTTTGTAGGGTCAACCAACTAGTTTAGGGTTAGGGCCTTGAATTAGGTTGGAGAGGAAACTCTTCAAGGCCATTAAATCAAACATCAGAGTCTGAGTTAGGGAGTGTCCAAGTCCTATATCGTGAAATTTATCCGAGACCCCCCTCTAACATAGGGGATAAACATGAGGTCGTGTGTGGAAAGGTAGCGGAGATAGCCCCTCCAAAGCCGGACCAATCGTAGTGGAGAACACATATAGAGGGCTTGTCTTGGGATTTCGTCGATTGCATTTGCCACGGAGCTTCATGGGTCTCGAATCCATTCGAGGTCCTCAATTGTCTTACAGACCACTTGCTTTTGATACCCTTGACATGATTTGAGATCGATACCCTACTCATTGTGGTCTACCCGACTGTCGACTGTACCCGCCTGGTGACTGTTCACGTGCTGGCAACCTAGTTGCCTATATTTTTTAGTGACATACACGGGTGACTCTGGGGGTATACCTCGGTACCTAGGATAGACATTGGGCCATGATTTGTAGAGTATACCCAGAGGGTACTTTCATTTTCGATTTTCACTTGCACCGGTAAGTTGCTGTAGTGTTGGTTCTTGTAACTGTTCTTCCAACTAGTTTAGTGTTTGCTTGTTTTATCTTGTAGGGAATTTTTCTAGTGTGTGTTAATCTTTGTTGAACGAGTAGAAAGCCCTAGTGTGTCATTGATATTCTCACACAGTGGAGGATCACGAGCTCCATTGGTCATGAAGGCTTCTAGGCCTGCCACCGGTTACACTGGAACCACCCCCGCCACCACTAAGGAGAAAGTTAGACCAACAAGGGTCTTTTGAAGTGACCGGGTCACAAGAAACTATGCCCGACCAACATCTGGATGAACCAACCATTGTAGACCTTGGAGTGGAAACTCTTGGTCCTTATAACCCTCCCATCATTGATCTATCAGCTCCCATCATCGTACAGGTCCTACCTTATGAGCGCTAGACAGTGTCCCAAGCAGCAATGGAAACAAATGTTGTCGCTTCTTCCGGGAATCCTCATATTCTCGCTATGACTGTCACCACAGGGGGTGTTCCAACTCCTAACCTACCATAGTTAGTTTGAGCCCCCATGGTCTTGACTACCTCTACCTCAAGCAGCGGTCTAATCCCATCTTTGGTGGCAGCCACTACTCCTTTCACATAGAGTATGACAGGCCCTCCGTTCTCGTACGGGATGCCTAGCTCAAGTACAAGTCATGTACTTACCTACTCCACTTTACAGACTTTAGGTATGGGGGCAGGGAGCTCTAATGATCCTCTGCAAGGGTCCATGGGGGGCACACCAGCTTCCTTTAATGCCTTCCCTTATGGAGGAGTTCACATCCCTCCTTCATCCCCTTCACTCGGCGGTACTCACCAGCAGTCCGCGAGACCGAATACACACCATAGCTCATTTGGAAATGGGAGTCAAGGACCACCTTCTCAGAATATGTCGGTAGGTTCACCATCATTTTCTTTTTGGGGGGAATTTGGTAACAATGCTTTCGCATCAACTACTTTCCCAACTGGGGGCAACCCTAGTTACAAACAACCTAATCCTATGTAGGGTACTATTCCTGCACAGGGGGCAAACCCAAGAACTTCTTTCGCACCAGGCCCTTGGAATTATTGGCAGGGATCCATTCCCTCGTCGGGACTTTTGATCTGGGGAAACTCCTTTCACAACCAATGGAACCCCGGGCAAGGCACAGGACCTATGCCCATGGGATCGGCATGGGGAAACCCTTCCCAAAGTCCTCTGAATATGATGCATTCCCAGTCATCTACATCCTATTTTGGGAATCAGCCGATGATGTCTCTCCAAACACAGAATTCATACGCTGGTCAAGGCCATGGTTTTTACCAAAACCCTGGTCAGCAGCCCAACTTTTCCTGGCAACCTTGTGCCAGTCAAACTCCAGGTCCCTTTTTCCATGGTTATCACCAACAACCCAAACTACCTTTCCTAGCAACTTTTCATTCGCCATACTTAACAAGGTTGTTGAACGACCCTATCTTTCATGATCTACGTTGGCCCCCTATGCTGAAGAAATTGCCTTTAGACATACCAAAGTTCAAGTCCCAACCTAAGGAAGATCTAAGAGATCATGTGACTACCTTTCACCTTTGGTGCCCATCTAATTCGTTGAAAGACGACTCCGTACAGTTGTGATTGTTTCAACGCACTCTCATTGGGAGTGTTGGGAAATGGTACATTGAGCTCGACCACTCAAGATACTCTTCCTTTAGAGAATTAGCAATGGATTTCCTAAACTGTTTCTAATTACCTATGAGATACGTGCTAGCACGGAATTGCTGGCTAATTTTGAATAGACAAAGGCAGACCATATCTCATATCACATCTGACAATGGAGACATCGGAAGAGTTTGATTAAAGTGTCAATCCCACCAGCATTCCTTCTTGAGTGGTTCTTAAGTCTTTGGTCCCGCAGTTATCCAAAGACGTCGCAACATTGGAAGTGTTTTCCAAAGAAGATGCAATCATGAGAGCTCAACAGCTTGAGCTCATCTATTCTCAGTCTGGTCTACTGTACAAAATATTATCAGATGCGCTACGCTCCATACTTGATAAAACTAGATAGAGAGTTGGACCACATGTTGATGGTATTGTTTGTTAAACACAAGCAAATCCCGCTGAACAACTAACAAAACAATTGCAGCAACTATCTATACGGCACACAACGGCCAGCCAGACCACTGGTCCGACTGCTTCCCCTACCCAAACGTCGGATGTACACAGTGTGCAATCGACAAATCCAAAGGGCAACCAACAACCTGATGGAAAGAACAAACAATGTAAGAAGGGTAAGGGGGATAAGAAACCCACTAATAATGTTAACGGGGACAACACTGAGAAAAGAAAAGAAAAGTATCCGTGTAACCTTTGCACGGAAGACCACCCGACTCATCAGTGCCCTCGTCTTGTGGAGGCCCAAAAGTTATTATCACAAAAGCAGTATGTTGTTTTAACAAACCCATTTCAACATGGGAAAAATCTAACCCAAGCCTCTACAAGCGTGGAAGGGGTCAGTCAAGGACCCCCTCCGCCTGCGAATAATACACCATTCGCAAATGTGTATATGGTGAAAGGTGATGCCTATATATCGACTAGAGAACATGACTACGGAAATATAAACACCTATGACAAAGGTAAAGAAGCTAAGATCTTATCACTTCCTCTCTAGATAGAGAAGATGTTGGGTGAAACAATGACATGCATCCCAAAAGGTGCGTTCAAGAAAGCTTCTCACAACCCAAATGCAAGGGCCACCCAGACTTAGACTGTGGTGGAGGATTTGTCCCAAACCCCTTGTTCGATGTCTGCTTTGGAGGTCCTCCAGAGCTGCCCTTCCCAGAGAAAGGCTCTGTTAGCCACTTTAGGATCTGCAAAGACTTGTAACTCAGGTATGATCATGCTTGATACGACCGACTTAAAACCTTGTCTCCCTTACCACATAGCATTTTAGATAGTAGTGGCTTAGTCCACAAAAACTTTTACCTGGAATATTTTCCACATGGTGGTTGATGAGGGCACCTCGACATGCATAATGTCTTTGGCATGTTGGAAGGCGATTGGCTAGGCCGCTTTGTCTCCATCACCTACTCTTCTTACCACTTTTGACGGTCATTCGTTCCGACCACATGGAATCATCCCTTCTTTCCCCATGCATTTAGGAGGGAAGACCATGTGTGTTGATATTGAAGTGGTCGTTGCACCTCTCGACTACAATCTCTTGTTAGGAAGGAGTTGGACCTATGCCATGCAAGAAGTGGTCACTATAGTTTTTCAGGTCTTATTGTTTCCACACGAGGGTCGGATTGTGACCATTGATCAGTTGTCTTTCTCCCGACCTGACCCTTCTTTAGGGGCATCCGTAGTCCCGATGATTGATAATCCTCAACACGGCATCGTCAACATAGGGTTTAGTTTGTTCCCACCTTTGATGGGTACTTTCGATTACCCTCCTCCTCAAGGTGATGTTAAATTCATATTAGATCACCACAAGGTTGAGATTTTCCAAGTTCCGTCATTTCGCATGACTTACTTCAATGATCCATGGATTCTTCCTTCCCCATTAGCCATGATGGAAGGGACAAGGCACCATGGTATGGCCATTCCCTTATCTGCGGCAGAAGTGGCGTACGCTTTAGTCCAGCAATCTTCCACCGACCTCGATACGACTCCCACACAAGAGTTAGATCCAATTCTAGAGCCTATTTGGGCTCAAGGTTCCCTCACAGATACTGATTCTTTAGACTTAGTCTTGCCCTTAGACAAAGTAATCATTGAAGATGACTGGTCCAGACAAACCCTAGGATGATCTACAACATAGATCTTACTCCCTCCCAGAGTTGAGCAGAATTGAAGCAGGGGAATTCACGTTGACTATGACTGGAGATAGGTCTTGTCCTATCAATCCTTTGACTACTCATGTTGTTTATGCTGAAGGAAATATGGAAACCATCGTTGAAACGATTCCTATAGATATCTCTAGAACCCCTAGCATCATAGAAAATGTCTTTTTCATAGAAGACTGCTCCCTCGAGATGATGTTAGGCATCTACCCACGAAGTGTCGAGCACAAGCAATATTTGTTGTCTTTCAATATCCCTTTGCAATCCGAAAGCAACATCCAGTGAGACTGCATTTATGTTTTTCGATCTCATCTGGATTAACTGAGAAAATCAAACAATGACGGGTCTTCTTCTAAGCCCTTTTCAGACCCTCTGAATATGAAAAGATTGTCGAGTGATCTTGTGGCCTTTCACGCTCACTAAACAGAAATTTGAAGTCACCTCTATCCAGCGGTAGTTTACCCGTTTTTCGGTCTGGATGGTCAACTGTACGAACAAAGGTATACTCTAGAGGCCTTGGTTCTCTAGAAGAGTATTCTCCGGTATAATTTTGACCCTTTTTCGATCCTGAGAGACTAAATTTACAAAAAAGGAACCCCCACAGAGTCCATAGTTAATCTCTTTTCAGACTCCCTAAAATTGAAAAGATTGTTGAGTGACCTTATTCTTTCACACTCGTTAAAATGGTCCAGAAGAACATTCCTGACAGAGTCCATAGTTAAGCTTTTTTCAGAGTCCTTAAAAATGAAAAAATGGCCGAGTGATCTTGTCTTTATCACACTCATTAAAATGGTTTTGAATAGACATCTTTTTGGTGATAATTTACCCCTTTTCCGAACCGACTAGACTACTTTCGAAAAAGGTACCACAGTGGAGTCTCCTTTTGCGGTTTTTCAGACTCTCTAAACATGAAGAACGACCGAGTTTACCTTCTCTGGGCTTGTTAAACTTACATCGAAGGACGTTATCATTATATCTTGATTAACTGCATTTGCATTCCTGTGTCTTTGGCCTAGTGTTGGCTCCATGTTGCTCTCAACTGAACCATCTAAAGCATGCCTTATAACGGAAGTCGTGTAGAACTTTTCCTTTGCGTCTTGACACCTTGACCCCTGGAGGGATTTTTTCGAGTATCCTTTCTTTGAACATCAGTCTGGTCCTAGCGCCTAGAACTAGTATGTTTTCGATACTTGTTCCTCCTTTGTAATGTAGCATTCTTTATTCTTTTTCCATAATTATTGAAAAAGACAAAAAAATCAAATATACCCCAAAAAGAGGAAGGGAAAAGTATTTTCTTTTTTGGCAGCACAATGATTCGCCCTTGGACAAAGCACATCCTTCTGTTTGTTAGTCAAGCTCTGGTATTTAATATGACCTTAGGAAGCTATCCTCGCTACATAGAGTTGTGTCCTCCTCCATTTGGTTATTCTTCCAAACATATGGAGAGTTTGTGTTGCCTCCTACATCGTGAACTTCTATCAATGCCATGTTTCCTGAATCTCATCATTTGTCATGCTATTGTCCAAGGGAAGTTTTACCAAGCCTGAGTCAGCCCCTCTACAGTTTGTCTCTTGCCCTCATGCTTTGCCATCCTGAAATTCCAATCAAGTCTTTGTTTGAAATCAATGAAGCCTTCAGTCTGATCATCAAGATCCTCTAGTCCATGCCCGACGAGCGGTCGAATACCTCTGGGTAGTCAATTCGTACACTCATATTACACTCCTACCGAATTTTTGAATATTTTGAAGTTGTTTCTCGAGATCTGAAGACCTCATCTCCAGCCATCAGGCCTTATCAGCTTCTAGAAGATGGATACTATACATGTATATCTTTTTTGATTTCGAGATGTAGCTCCACTGTGTATTTCTCACGGATACACTTTATATAGTTATATAACATGGATCTACAGTGTATTTGATTGGTAGCCATGATTTTATTTCATCCCGAGCATGGGTATGCCTGCCTCGGTGAGACAATTATTATTTTGCAGATGGCATCTCCCGATTTCTGGTCCTTAGGCTCACTTGTTTGGAACATTGGTGAACATTGATAATGTATTTAGGCCATTAGATGATCTTTTGACCTTACACATTAGGGGGCATTTGTTTTAACCCTAATTTGCACTAGACATGCTTACCTGGCATCAAGCCATCTCATATTCCTTCTTTTCCAAGGCACTACTGAACAACTCTTCTAAAAAACTCCATTTTTAAAGGTACACGTTAGTTAACCCACTACAACCCGTGTGTATCTACAATGTCCACACTAGCTGACCCACTACAGCCCACGTGGACCTATAGAAGCATGAAAAAAGAAAAGTTGTTGATGGAACACACAGCTTTGGGTAAGTTAACTAAACCTTTCGTCCATGCATGGCCGGTCATTAGACCAAATACCTAGCCCTTTCTAGCCTATAAAATAAGAGGTAGGGGTCCCATTTGAGAAGAGGAAAATCATAGTAGAGAAACTATACCCAAATTGGCATTCCCTTTTTCCCAACCTTTAGCTATCCTTGTGTAAAGAGAATTATAGAGCAAAGAAATTGGAAGACATTTGAAGATGAGCCCAGGACCATTTTTGAGGAGCAGTGCCAGCCACATATTGTAAGTTTACTCTTGTGAAGATTAATACAAAAAGGAATACTTTTCCCATCCCACCATATCATGTGTTCAAGTTGAGTATTTATTTTA
>JZKD02S1718569.1:609769-638476 GCA_000966675.3 Picea glauca
CACAATTAGGTCTTTGACCAGCCTCCCCACGCAGATTGAGCTCAGATTTGATGTCAAATCAACTTGGGAGCCGATCCATTAGTGGTTGGGAGGCCGACCAGCTTCATAAATGCGTTGTTTGGCAGGCGCGCAGGTTTTTCACCCCACAGTCGCGCATATGCGCCCAAAATACGAAGATGTTGCGCGCGCGTGCGTGCGCCTAGTGGGTGCATCGCGCTTTTTAATTTTTTGGCCATTTTTTGCATAGTTTTGACCCTTTTGCTGTGCTATGGAATTAATCCTTGTGCCATGAATGACTGTTTTTCTGTGTTGATGATGCGGAGTTCTTGTCGCCCTGTGCGGACGAAATTTTAGTGATAACAATAATGATAGTTTATCTCAATGTGTTTAGATCTATCACAAAACACAGGTTTCTCAGAGATCTTCACACAACTCTGGTTATCACAATGAATTATAATAGGATCCATCTCATGATCAAATAAATCTGTCATAACCTTGCGAAGCCACACTGCTTCATGGAATGCCACACTCAATGCTATATAATTTGATTTTGTGGTACTCAAGGCCAAAAATCTTTGTTTCCTGTTGCACCAAAAACAATGGTAGACCCCAAGGTAAAACAACAACCAGATGTTCTCTTTTAGTCCATTACGCTCCCTGCCCAATCGGCATATACCTGCAAACTCAGGTCTACAATGGAGGCATATCTCAAGCCATATCCAATTGTGCCTCGTAGATATATCAATACATGTTTCGTTGTTATCTAGTGAGTCTGTCTCAGATAACTCATGAATTCACTAAGTACATTCACTGCATAGAATATATTGGGTCTGGTGTTAACCAAATACATCAATGATCCAATCAGTTGTGGATCAATCTCGTCTGAATCATCATCATTCATTTTCTTCAAATCCATCACCATTGGTGTAGGCATGGATTTTCATTCTTTCATACTGAACTTCTTTAATATCCCCACTGTATATTTTCCTTGACTCAGGAAAATCGCATCAGTACTCTACCATACTTCTTGTCCCAAGAAGTATGCATCATATCTATATCCTTCATCTCAAAATTAGAAGTCAAATCTTGCTTGTATTCAACAACAAGGCTTCCTGAATAATTCACCAAAACCAGGCTCTCGTCACCAACAATGTAATAATATAGGTTTGGATTAGAAACACTCTTGCTGAAACCCAAACTCATCAAGAATCCATCCATATTCTTGTACCAAGCATGAGGTGTCTTCTCTAGTCCATACAGGGATTTCTTCAACCTGTACAGATGAGATTTCTCGTTTGTATATCATGAATGCTTCTAGCTACTTGATGTAAACTTCTTCCTTAATCTCACAATTGAGAAAGGTTGTTTTTACATCCATCTGATGTAGTTTCCAACTAATGGATGATAGTACGGATGGAAGTGTATCGAGCTACTGGATCAAATGTCTCATCATAGACAACTCACTTTTTTTTTGGAATCTTCTGGCTAGAAATATTTCTTTATATTTCTCGACACTTCATTATTTTCATGTCCCTCTACCCCTTGCAGAGTTTGTTGAGCTTAGACAAGCTCTTCATGGCCTACTGCAATGTTTCTGGGAATATCAACTGGAGCAATTGGATCAATAATTGTCTCCCTATGAACTGCTGAAGGGGAGAAGGTATTGTCTTTTCCTTCTTCTCAAATAGTTTTGACTCCCTCATGTGACTCCCTCTGAAGTCTGAAGGATAACCATTTTCCTTTACTGTTAACCTGCCTGGAACAAGGAAACAGACGAAAGGAAAAAAGACAAGAATATCTCCTAGAGGAGATTCATGAGTACATATCTATAATCAAAACAATGAAAGGATTGTTGTCATAGCTACAATACCTACTTGTAATGTATCAACCTTAGAAATGTGGGTTAGAGGCATGTTAATTAAAAAAATCAAACCTGGAGTCTTCACTTATAGTGTGTTGTTCCTCTGAATGCACTGAGATCCTTCTGAATCCATGATTGCACCAAGGGTTCCTTCCTCATGCAAGTACCCTTATGACAATGATGCAAATAATATATACAAGTGCATACCTGAGAGTGTACACCAATGGATATTCTGCTTGTTTGTCAATGTCATAATGAGCAATGATATTCCTTGACTTCTCTTGGGGTGGCTAATGTTGCTTTCTTTGCACATTACTAGCTCTCACATCAACTGTCTCCAAGCTTTCATTATTTGGACAGTACTTTATGTTTGATAATTTTTCAAATGTGTCATCTATCACATCGTCTTCATAGCTCACCAAAATTATCACCTGGCCTCATAACATCACCTCTCACTTTGTATCACACCCGTTGTCTCCACAGGGAGGAGCATATTTCCATTTTCTTGTAGCACCTTTAATATCATATCAAAATATTCTTAATCTCTTGCCACCGTGAATATTCTCAAAAATCTGCTAATGAGGGGGCTCCATGCACCATTCTATAGAGATGAAAACCTAACAACAATTGACTAAATAGGGGGCATTTAAGTTTACAGCTCTTGCAGCTCCAAACATCTCAACAGGAAAATCGGTTTGTTGTTGAGCTCATTAGTGAGGATTGAGACATGATTTACATTAGACTTGAGATCTTTAGTCTACGGATTTGAGGTCTTCTACTAAAAAAATTCAATGGCCCTCAAAGTCTGTGGTTTGCTATAGAAAAAACATGGCTAACAACCTTCACTTTACTTCCCACAAAACGTAGCTCTGCTAGCAGCCTCGGCCTGATCCTCCTCCTCCTGTAGATATGTTGTTTTAGGGTCTCTGTCGTAGGGGTTATTTTGGATGTGGCAGCTTTGAAATTCACCTCAGAAAGATATGAATACTACCTCAGTTGTTCGCTACCACATGTCTACAATTTTAGGCCGAATACCACCTTATATTCTGGGATGTGGTAGCCTTATATTTCACTTCAGAAAGGGTCTGGCCCTTCTTCATTAAGAGTATTTTGTTAGGGTCCTCTATAGAAGCCTTAGAGGGGCTTCTCCCTTGATTCAGTCTCCTTCTATGGTCTTCAACAGGGCTCAGCCAGGCCTACGGCCAGCCTCAACCTTCACAATGGAATTAAGAGGGGTTCAGCCTCAACATTTACCACAGAATTTTTAAAGAGAGGTTTGGCCCTCTTCCCTTTATACCTATAACAGATATTTGGCATCCCTTGCCTTCAACCTTGATGTGCAATAATCTTCTTCAAGTCTTCTCTGATACCATGTTGATTTTATGGTAAGCTGATAAATTTTTTATTTTCGTGTTGTTTAGCATAAACTTGAACCATAACTATTGCAGTAAACCAATATCACAAGAAGAATAACCATTCACAAGAACACAAGAAGTATCCTGGGAAACCCTTCTCAACAAGGGAAGAAAACCCAGCCAATCCTTTAATATATTCTCAAGAGAAATACCTCCCACACCATCACCAAACTTAGCACACAAGAGGGTGTTGTAATTCTCATAATTTCATACCACAACTTCTAAAATCATGAGATGACACAATGTTAAGTGTGTTTCCTTAATGGGGATTAGCCTTTATTTATACAAGACTTATCACATCAAATGATGTGTCTATTGGCACAATAGGGCCCACCTCAATAACTCAAAATATAATTAATAATTACCATATTAATTATCTTTTACATTAATTATCTTTTACATTTATTATCTTTCACTTTATGGTGGGCCCGATCGGTACCCTTTACATCACAACTAGGGTTACAGGTAAGTCTGACTCTTGGAAAATATAGCAAGGGATCTCATACACCCACTAGTGCTCATCCACTAGGAGCACATCCATCTGTGCTCAACTACAGGGATGTCCACATCTCTATCTCACTGTGTCTCACAAGAGAATCAAACTCACTAGTGCTCAGTGACTAGGATCACATTCACCTATGCTCAGCCACAGGCACGTCCTACTCAACAGATATTCTATCTCACTACATCTCATAGGAGAATCATCTGGAGTACCACATCACCTCAACTCTCTACACAGAGGAGAACAGTAATCCCATCACATGGGCTCCTTCACCCCTCACATGAGTACGCATCGTTTCATCTCAAACGATACAACCATCTCATGGGCATCTTCCCTTCTCAGGACCACCCAACGTTTCATCTCTGTCTCAGAGAAAATGACACACCCAAATCATGGGAATATTCCCTTCTCAGGGGCACATAGTGTTTCATCTCTGTCTCAGAGAGAATGACACACCCAACTCATGGGCATCTTCCCTACACAGGGGCACACAACGTTCCATCTCCTTCTCAAAGAGGAACTACACACCCATATCATGGGCACACCCAGCTCATGGGATTCTTCACAGGCCAAATCACTCAATCTGTGTCCTGGAGGATGTCTCATGCAGATGTAATCATCAACATTATCCACCAAAAGATGAGTCAGAATGACACGCGCGTTGAGATGGATTGGTTCAGAGGTAAGACATCCTCCTAATTTTTATGGTATGAATGACTTAGAAGAATGTTTTATGAAGCTTAAACCAGAAGTAGTAGAAAGTCATAGATTATCAGTATTAGATATTTTTTTTAAATCTAAACCTTCCCATTGGTGCGGAACACACAAGGATAAGATCAACAATTGGTTTCAATGCAAAAGGTTACTGCGCATCAGATTTGGCGCAGAACAGAAGCATAGATATGAGGAGAAATATGAGGGATTTGGAAAACCTAAAGAACATATAGATAAGTGCATGGTTCAATGGAGATTAGTAACACCAGAATAATGGCCACACCACTTTATTCACACATTAGAAGGCATCCCAAAGAACTGGTACATAGAACAGGAAGAGCGTAGAGAAACTACAAACTAGGAAGATATACAACAGAATTTTGTAGTTACATTTTCCTTTGAGCATGAAAGTCTAGAGATAGATACAACGATTAAAGTGGTAAGAGACAAGATATTTGAAGAACAAGAATTTGCAATAATACCAACATATCAGAAGAAGGTTAGACATACAGTTAAACAACTGCTACATTGTTATCATGTTGTAGAAGTAGAAGATCCAGTAGAGGATAACCCGCGCAATATCCAGATCCCTGAATTTGAAGGAGAAAGGGAAGTAGAAGGACCAAAGCTAGTTTCATAAGATTATGTTGCACCCTTGAATATCAAGAAGGTAAACATTTGAACTTTAGAAAACCCAAATATGGAAATCATTGGAGATTATTGGGATAATCAAAAAGTATAAATAATCATAGAGTTACTGCGTGAGTACAGTGACTTATTCCCAACGACATTCTCAGAGATGAATGGATTAGCAGGAGAGCTAGGAGAGATGAAAATCCCTTTGAAACCAGAAGCCAGACCCATAAGACAGAGACCTTATAGATTGAATCCAATATACAAAGAGAAAGTGAAGGGAGAAATTGACAAGATGCTAGAAGTTGGTGTCATAGAACCCGTGGAAGAATCAAAATGTATCATTCCTATTGTGGTGTAGTAAAATAAGCGAGGGATTAGGATTTATGTAGATTTGAGAAAATTGAATGTTTCTTTCCTACATGATCATTTTCCTACCCCATTTATAGACAAAGCTTTGGAGAATGTAGGGGGTCAAGAAGCTTATTCATTTACAGATGGATTTTCAATATACCATTAGATTAGGATAGCACCAGAAGATAGACACAAGACTACATTTTCTACAGAGTGGGGATCATTTTAGTATACAATCATGCCATTTGGGTTGAAGAATGCACCAACAATTTTTTCAAGAGTAGTAGTAGCATCCTTTAAGGACTTTATTCATAAATTTTTAGAGGTTTACTTGGATGATTGGACGGTGTTTAGTTTATTGAAGGATCGTGTTGAAGTATTAAGGGTGATGTTGGATAGATGCAGACAGTGTCAGATATCATTGAATTTTAAGATATGTATTTTCAGAGCACCTTTTGGTATTTTGTTAGGGCATGTGGTGTGTAAACATGGTCTACTGGTTGATCCTGCTAAAATTGTTGTCATAGTTAACTTACCACCACTGAAGTCAGTGCACCAGTTGAAGAGTACACTTGGTCATACAAGATATTATAAGAATTTCATAAGGGGAACAGTGGAAGAATTTGAGATACATCATCAGAAGAGAACTCCTTATCATCCTCAAGAAAATGAAACAGTGGAAGCCTTTAACAAGATTTTGGAGAACGCCTTTACAAAGATTTGCAATGTAAACAGGGATGACTAGGATTTTAAGGTACCAGCAGTACTATGGGCTTACAAGACTACATGCAAGAAGATAATAGGGCATACACCTTATAGGTTGGTGTATGGACAAGAAGTAGTAGTTCCCTTAGATTATTTGATACCAATTCTGTGCATTAATGCAGCAATTACAGATATGACAGAAATGGGCACAACACAGGAAATATTGGCTCAACTTATGGAATTGGAAGAAGACATAATCATAGCAGGTTTCCATTAAGAGGTACAGAAAGAAAAGGATAAAGCATGGCATGACAGACATATAAAGAAGAAGAATTTTAAGGAAGGAGATCTAGTTCTCCTCTATGACAGTAAATATTTGCAGCACATGGGAAAGCTTAGAATGCATTGTCTAGGGCCATACCAGATAAATTCTATCGCATATGGAGGTGTTGTACAACTACAGAATTTAGCAGGAAAGGAAGTTCAAGGATTGGTGAATGGTAGTCGACTGAAACTGTAGAGGGACAGTTGACCCACTAACTCTTAGTAGTTGCAGCACAGCAAGTAGACTTCTGCATATTGTATATAGTAGGAAGAAAAGGAAGAGAAAGAAAAGAAAAGGGTGTTAACAGAAATAAAAATTAAGAGAAAACTAGAAAAATGAAGAAAAGACCAAAAAAAGGTAGGTAGAGGAATAAGTGATACACAAATAATTGAGAATGACATTGCACAGCAGACAGAAAGTCAGGGTGACAAGAAGTGAAGATATTGTGCATAGGATATATACTACATAAGGAAATAATCATGCGCCAGAGATAGATCACAGTAGAAAAATACAACGCATTGGAAAATGGCAAAGTCGGGAAAAAGAAAAACCAATCACCAGAAAAAGGAAGGCACGAAACAAACATTTACAACAGTGGAGAAAGCATTCCTAGCAATATTTGGATCATTTATGACAGCACTTTAGAAGCAAAATTAGGGTTTGATAGGCCACATTGTGAATTTGAGTGAACGCAGAGCTACGTAGCGAGAAGAAAAGAATAAAACCCATGATTTATCAAGTTGACAATGAGATTTTAGATGCAAACCCATTTAGATTCCATCACGATGGCACCACCCAAAGTTTAATCACCCAACCATATGTCGAGGAGAACTCGCAGGAACAACAGGTCATCGTCGGAGCTAGCAATGGAGGTCGAGAACCCTACGCAGATGAAGGGAGTGGTGGATATTGACGTCATTCCTTCCCCAGAACCAGTGAGCTAAACATTGGTCGAGGAGAAAATAGAACAGATGCAGATTGACCCACCAAACACAGTAGTAGAGCCAAACCTGACATAGGAAACAGTTCATCCCACAGAAGAATTAGATGAGGAAAGGACTGAGTCTAACAATCCGAGGACTCAATATAGCACAGAGCAATCACATTAGGAACAAACACCAATAGAAGAGACCACTGCATAGCAGGAAGCTAGTGAAGAGGAAGAGGAGGAAGAGAAAACATATCAGGAAGCAGGTCCCTCAAGTGTGCCAAGAAAGAGGAAGGGAAAACAACAGGTCCATATATCCCCTCGAAAGCAACAAGAGGTAACCATGTGTTACTTTGCATTGCATAAATATTATCATGGACTTAATTGGATGTGTAGATAAACTGCGTTATTTGGACCATGATGTAAGGGACACCGATAAATTCCCATATTTAGTGCAGTAGGTATACCTAGAAATAAGAGGGGTCAATGTGACAAGAGTGCCCATAATGGAACCTAAACAATGGATACAAGGGCTATATAATACATGTATATTGAACCTGTTGGAGATCCTGCACTTTGACAGAGGCAAGGACGTAAATAACTGCATCAAGCAGTTACTGGAAATAATACATGGAGGTATTATGTGGCTGGATACCCAAGTTTCCATCGATGTTGACTTGATAGCCAAAATAATAGGTATACCAACTAATGGTGAGAAACTTGCTCAATTCCTTGATGACAAGACCAATGAGAAAGCCTTGGCAGAAGAGATGAAGTAGATTTATGGGACAGAGAGAGGATCCAAGGGGATCATTATCAATAGGATAGGTGAACCAGAAACATAGCTAGAAACCAAACTCATGGCCTGTAAATTACTTAGGAAGTTTCGTAAGGAGGCAGTGCCAGCAAACGTAACAGCAACAACCATGCAATGCGTGAAGGGAAGTTTATTAATCTGGAGCCCATATTTGCTTAAATTATTTTTGGATGATTTCAAGGATGCCCAGGATGTAGGAATGGAGTTCTATTACTCCTGGATCATTATATTGATTTCACTAGTGGGTTGGAAGCACCCCAAATACACCATGTTTTGTCAGATAATTGGAAGTTGTCATGCAACACAGTATGAATCATTGTGGCACACAACTGTCACAAGATAAAGACCGTAAAATACCAGCATATTCAAGACATACCTATAAGAAATCCAAGAAAAGGTGGCAGAGACTTGGAGGATCCCACCAGAGGTGGTGGAGGAGTACACAATGATAGCAAAATTTAAAGTATCACGACACAATATGTGGATCGAGGATAAAATGGATCTTGAGAAAGATTCCTTGCATATGAGATACTACGTCACAAAAAAATAATTCTTATGGGCGATGAAAGAATGGAAAGAAGAATGGAAGGTTCCATTAGAACAACCAAAGGATAAGAAGTCAGCAAAGGACAAACAACCCGCAGAAGCAATCTCATCACAAAGGAAGTGTACCCCAGTATCAAATACAAGAGAAACAACATGGTGCATGAAGCCAACAGGGGGGAGCGCAGCAACAAAGAAGAAGACTATCCCCAAGCCAGTCACATAGCAAAAGGACTGCGTAGAGACTACTAATGGCGCAACACAAAGGAAGGAGAACATCCATGTGCAGGAGGGATAAGAAAGAGGAAGTATACCAGATACCCCAGGCACAACAAAGCCAACAGAGCCAAGGCCACCAAAGAGAATGATTGTTCAATCAGCTGGAGTGCACAAGAAAATTGAGGTTCACAATGCATTCCTAGAATACACCATAATAGAGGACGATGCAAAATTAGTCGCAGAGAGAGTACAAGACCGTGCCACCGAAGAATATTAGGAGGAAAAAAAATAAAGGGAAAGGATAATGCAAGAACTGATATAGGTCAATGAGGCATTAGAGAAGATACAATTGACTAAGGCACATCATGAAGGTACAACAAAGCAACAAACAATGCAAGAAAAACCCATGCAGAATGAGGAAGAGACAGTACAACTAACAGCATTAGCAAGCCAAATATTTAGCATTACATAAGATATGCTACAAATTGATCGGGAAATGGAGCAGAAACAAGTTAAGGATGTACAATAGATGGAGTTGGTATTGGCGAGGATACCAACCAAGACCTTATATAAGTTGCATATAAGTGTGGCGCATGAATTTCAATTTAGAGCCAGGTCGGATGCAACAAACCTGGAGACAACCAGGGTAGCCAAGGGAGTACTAGAGGCAGTTCTTACAAAAGTATGGATAGAATAGGAGGAAGAAAAATGGTGTGCATATATATTGTAACAAATACTTGAAGAAGTCTTCCAAACAATTTTGGAGAGTGCACTAGTAGGAGAAATCAGCACAGAAGAAAAACTAAAGAAGATAGCGCAGACGATGGAGGAATACAAATAGGAGATAATAGAAATGGTGGATAAAATGACACCAACNCCAAGAATACTTCCTCTCCTGCTCAAACCTCCGAGGTGAATGCGGTCCAATCCTCTTCATCTACGCAACCAAGAGGTAAGAAGAAAAACAAGGGTAAATTCAAGAAATATTCTAACGAGTAGGATAATACAAAGACTATTGATACTCCACTAACTAGGAAGCCTAAGTTTCCTTGTATGATATGTGAGGAAGACCACTACACGAAATATTTTTGTCATCATGAGGCATTCGCTAAATTTCTATAGGGTGCCTCATGTTGGGTATGTGTTATATTATTTGCACGAGTAGGCGCTAAATTATTTTTTTCCTCAGTCACAGTCACTAAATTTTTTGTTATATTCCGGATGAGGCAGTCACTACTTTTTTTTTGCCTCGGGAAACATGTCACATATTTAGGTGGTTTTTCAACACATGGTTTTTTGACGATGGTTTTCTATTTCTGGTTAAGGAAATAGGGTTGTTGACTAATCCAATTCATTGGATTAGGGTTTTGGATGTCGTTGGCTCCTATATGTATATTGTATTGTAAACAATGTATCATGATGAATGAATATAAAATATGTTGGTTTTCTCGGTTTGGGTTTCCAGGGAAAAAATCTTTGTGTAATGTTTGTATTTTCCATTGTATATTTTATGTTCTTTTACTGAAAATCTGTTTGCAATAAATATTGTACAAGATTAAAATCTACACCTCCCAACCGGTTCAGAAGCAAAATCTAGTTGCACAAAATCCTGACCCTCCACAAGGGGGCAATGCAGGTCATTCCCACCAAGGGGATGCTTCGTCAAATTCCTATGAGGTGTACATGTTTAAGGCAGTTAATGTGAAAACTTGAGCAAACACTTACGACACTCCTCCGGGTGATCAAACTAAATGAAATGTTGTCGATCAAACCTCCACTTCCACTCCTCCTCCATCTTCCAATCCTCTTCATATTGAGAATCCAACCTCTGATGCAGTGTTGCAAATGCCCAAGAGTGTAATTCGAAAAGTGACATTTAATCCAAATTCCCATGCTTCCCAAAACTACAACATTGTTGAATATTTGGCACAGGTGCCTTGTACCATGTCTTCCCTCGGAGTTCTATAGCATTGTACCAGTCAACATAAAACCCTGTTGTCAGCCATTGGATCCATAGATCCAAAGGAGTCGAACCTGATCACATTCAATCTAGATCATTTTAAGGAGAGGCTTTCCCACCACTTAGCATTCCAAATTCAAATTTTGCTTGGTGGAAATAACCTCCATCATATTGTTTTGGATGAGGGAGCCTCCACCTATGTCATGTCTTTGTATTGTTGGAAAGCTCTCGGTTCTACTAAACTTAGTCAATCTCCTACCACCTTGAAATCATTTGATAGACGTGGTTTCCATCCTCATGAACTTTTGTAATCTTTCATTGTGACATTGAAGAGTAAGACTGTTTCTATCTATATCGAATTAGTTGACGTTCCCCTGGATTAAAATTGGTTACTTGGTTTTAGTTGGTTCTATGCAATGACTGCCATCACATCTACGGTGTTTTGTGTCTTACGATTTCCCCATCAAGGAAAAATTATCACTGTTGACCAACTAGACTATATAACTCCAGATCTCCATAATGCGACAGTGACTGATTTTCATTTTCTAGGTTAGTCTATTCTTGAGAGCATAGGACTAGGTCTCCTTAAGGATTCCTCACTCATGGGGGTTTTTCCTTCACCTGCTCTCGTCATCCCACAGGTTGCCACATTCAATATGATTTCAACTCATGTGTGAAAATCCTTAGAATCATGTGATCCTTTGGTAGTACTTAGTATCGACGAGCATAGTTCATTGTCTCTATCAACCTCATTAACAAATGAAACATACCCCCTCCATTCAAATCAAGTCTCACTCTAGGCTGTGTACTTTAACTTTCCTTTCCTTCGCCTAGTGAAATTGTTCCCATTAGTAACCAGACGCCTAAACGAGGAAACAAGAAGAGTCATCAAAGGAAACAACACTTGGGGGGAAGGTCTCTAGCCTCTAGACATCATGCTGGAGGGGACCCACTAGCTTCTAGCATGCAAGATGGAGGCGAAACACCTCTACAAANAACACTCTTGCTGAAACCCAAACTCATCAAGAATCCATCCATATTCTTGTACCAAGCATGAGGTGTCTTCTCTAGTCCATACAGGGATTTCTTCAACCTGTACAGATGAGATTTCTCGTTTGTATATCATGAATGCTTCTAGCTACTTGATGTAAACTTCTTCCTTAATCTCACAATTGAGAAAGGTTGTTTTTACATCCATCTGATGTAGTTTCCAACTAATGGATGATAGTACGGATGGAAGTGTATCGAGCTACTGGATCAAATGTCTCATCATAGACAACTCACTTTTTTTTTGGAATCTTCTGGCTAGAAATATTTCTTTATATTTCTCGACACTTCATTATTTTCATGTCCCTCTACCCCTTGCAGAGTTTGTTGAGCTTAGACAAGCTCTTCATGGCCTACTGCAATGTTTCTGGGAATATCAACTGGAGCAATTGGATCAATAATTGTCTCCCTATGAACTGCTGAAGGGGAGAAGGTATTGTCTTTTCCTTCTTCTCAAATAGTTTTGACTCCCTCATGTGACTCCCTCTGAAGTCTGAAGGATAACCATTTTCCTTTACTGTTAACCTGCCTGGAACAAGGAAACAGACGAAAGGAAAAAAGACAAGAATATCTCCTAGAGGAGATTCATGAGTACATATCTATAATCAAAACAATGAAAGGATTGTTGTCATAGCTACAATACCTACTTGTAATGTATCAACCTTAGAAATGTGGGTTAGAGGCATGTTAATTAAAAAAATCAAACCTGGAGTCTTCACTTATAGTGTGTTGTTCCTCTGAATGCACTGAGATCCTTCTGAATCCATGATTGCACCAAGGGTTCCTTCCTCATGCAAGTACCCTTATGACAATGATGCAAATAATATATACAAGTGCATACCTGAGAGTGTACACCAATGGATATTCTGCTTGTTTGTCAATGTCATAATGAGCAATGATATTCCTTGACTTCTCTTGGGGTGGCTAATGTTGCTTTCTTTGCACATTACTAGCTCTCACATCAACTGTCTCCAAGCTTTCATTATTTGGACAGTACTTTATGTTTGATAATTTTTCAAATGTGTCATCTATCACATCGTCTTCATAGCTCACCAAAATTATCACCTGGCCTCATAACATCACCTCTCACTTTGTATCACACCCGTTGTCTCCACAGGGAGGAGCATATTTCCATTTTCTTGTAGCACCTTTAATATCATATCAAAATATTCTTAATCTCTTGCCACCGTGAATATTCTCAAAAATCTGCTAATGAGGGGGCTCCATGCACCATTCTATAGAGATGAAAACCTAACAACAATTGACTAAATAGGGGGCATTTAAGTTTACAGCTCTTGCAGCTCCAAACATCTCAACAGGAAAATCGGTTTGTTGTTGAGCTCATTAGTGAGGATTGAGACATGATTTACATTAGACTTGAGATCTTTAGTCTACGGATTTGAGGTCTTCTACTAAAAAAATTCAATGGCCCTCAAAGTCTGTGGTTTGCTATAGAAAAAACATGGCTAACAACCTTCACTTTACTTCCCACAAAACGTAGCTCTGCTAGCAGCCTCGGCCTGATCCTCCTCCTCCTGTAGATATGTTGTTTTAGGGTCTCTGTCGTAGGGGTTATTTTGGATGTGGCAGCTTTGAAATTCACCTCAGAAAGATATGAATACTACCTCAGTTGTTCGCTACCACATGTCTACAATTTTAGGCCGAATACCACCTTATATTCTGGGATGTGGTAGCCTTATATTTCACTTCAGAAAGGGTCTGGCCCTTCTTCATTAAGAGTATTTTGTTAGGGTCCTCTATAGAAGCCTTAGAGGGGCTTCTCCCTTGATTCAGTCTCCTTCTATGGTCTTCAACAGGGCTCAGCCAGGCCTACGGCCAGCCTCAACCTTCACAATGGAATTAAGAGGGGTTCAGCCTCAACATTTACCACAGAATTTTTAAAGAGAGGTTTGGCCCTCTTCCCTTTATACCTATAACAGATATTTGGCATCCCTTGCCTTCAACCTTGATGTGCAATAATCTTCTTCAAGTCTTCTCTGATACCATGTTGATTTTATGGTAAGCTGATAAATTTTTTATTTTCGTGTTGTTTAGCATAAACTTGAACCATAACTATTGCAGTAAACCAATATCACAAGAAGAATAACCATTCACAAGAACACAAGAAGTATCCTGGGAAACCCTTCTCAACAAGGGAAGAAAACCCAGCCAATCCTTTAATATATTCTCAAGAGAAATACCTCCCACACCATCACCAAACTTAGCACACAAGAGGGTGTTGTAATTCTCATAATTTCATACCACAACTTCTAAAATCATGAGATGACACAATGTTAAGTGTGTTTCCTTAATGGGGATTAGCCTTTATTTATACAAGACTTATCACATCAAATGATGTGTCTATTGGCACAATAGGGCCCACCTCAATAACTCAAAATATAATTAATAATTACCATATTAATTATCTTTTACATTAATTATCTTTTACATTTATTATCTTTCACTTTATGGTGGGCCCGATCGGTACCCTTTACATCACAACTAGGGTTACAGGTAAGTCTGACTCTTGGAAAATATAGCAAGGGATCTCATACACCCACTAGTGCTCATCCACTAGGAGCACATCCATCTGTGCTCAACTACAGGGATGTCCACATCTCTATCTCACTGTGTCTCACAAGAGAATCAAACTCACTAGTGCTCAGTGACTAGGATCACATTCACCTATGCTCAGCCACAGGCACGTCCTACTCAACAGATATTCTATCTCACTACATCTCATAGGAGAATCATCTGGAGTACCACATCACCTCAACTCTCTACACAGAGGAGAACAGTAATCCCATCACATGGGCTCCTTCACCCCTCACATGAGTACGCATCGTTTCATCTCAAACGATACAACCATCTCATGGGCATCTTCCCTTCTCAGGACCACCCAACGTTTCATCTCTGTCTCAGAGAAAATGACACACCCAAATCATGGGAATATTCCCTTCTCAGGGGCACATAGTGTTTCATCTCTGTCTCAGAGAGAATGACACACCCAACTCATGGGCATCTTCCCTACACAGGGGCACACAACGTTCCATCTCCTTCTCAAAGAGGAACTACACACCCATATCATGGGCACACCCAGCTCATGGGATTCTTCACAGGCCAAATCACTCAATCTGTGTCCTGGAGGATGTCTCATGCAGATGTAATCATCAACATTATCCACCAAAAGATGAGTCAGAATGACACGCGCGTTGAGATGGATTGGTTCAGAGGTAAGACATCCTCCTAATTTTTATGGTATGAATGACTTAGAAGAATGTTTTATGAAGCTTAAACCAGAAGTAGTAGAAAGTCATAGATTATCAGTATTAGATATTTTTTTTAAATCTAAACCTTCCCATTGGTGCGGAACACACAAGGATAAGATCAACAATTGGTTTCAATGCAAAAGGTTACTGCGCATCAGATTTGGCGCAGAACAGAAGCATAGATATGAGGAGAAATATGAGGGATTTGGAAAACCTAAAGAACATATAGATAAGTGCATGGTTCAATGGAGATTAGTAACACCAGAATAATGGCCACACCACTTTATTCACACATTAGAAGGCATCCCAAAGAACTGGTACATAGAACAGGAAGAGCGTAGAGAAACTACAAACTAGGAAGATATACAACAGAATTTTGTAGTTACATTTTCCTTTGAGCATGAAAGTCTAGAGATAGATACAACGATTAAAGTGGTAAGAGACAAGATATTTGAAGAACAAGAATTTGCAATAATACCAACATATCAGAAGAAGGTTAGACATACAGTTAAACAACTGCTACATTGTTATCATGTTGTAGAAGTAGAAGATCCAGTAGAGGATAACCCGCGCAATATCCAGATCCCTGAATTTGAAGGAGAAAGGGAAGTAGAAGGACCAAAGCTAGTTTCATAAGATTATGTTGCACCCTTGAATATCAAGAAGGTAAACATTTGAACTTTAGAAAACCCAAATATGGAAATCATTGGAGATTATTGGGATAATCAAAAAGTATAAATAATCATAGAGTTACTGCGTGAGTACAGTGACTTATTCCCAACGACATTCTCAGAGATGAATGGATTAGCAGGAGAGCTAGGAGAGATGAAAATCCCTTTGAAACCAGAAGCCAGACCCATAAGACAGAGACCTTATAGATTGAATCCAATATACAAAGAGAAAGTGAAGGGAGAAATTGACAAGATGCTAGAAGTTGGTGTCATAGAACCCGTGGAAGAATCAAAATGTATCATTCCTATTGTGGTGTAGTAAAATAAGCGAGGGATTAGGATTTATGTAGATTTGAGAAAATTGAATGTTTCTTTCCTACATGATCATTTTCCTACCCCATTTATAGACAAAGCTTTGGAGAATGTAGGGGGTCAAGAAGCTTATTCATTTACAGATGGATTTTCAATATACCATTAGATTAGGATAGCACCAGAAGATAGACACAAGACTACATTTTCTACAGAGTGGGGATCATTTTAGTATACAATCATGCCATTTGGGTTGAAGAATGCACCAACAATTTTTTCAAGAGTAGTAGTAGCATCCTTTAAGGACTTTATTCATAAATTTTTAGAGGTTTACTTGGATGATTGGACGGTGTTTAGTTTATTGAAGGATCGTGTTGAAGTATTAAGGGTGATGTTGGATAGATGCAGACAGTGTCAGATATCATTGAATTTTAAGATATGTATTTTCAGAGCACCTTTTGGTATTTTGTTAGGGCATGTGGTGTGTAAACATGGTCTACTGGTTGATCCTGCTAAAATTGTTGTCATAGTTAACTTACCACCACTGAAGTCAGTGCACCAGTTGAAGAGTACACTTGGTCATACAAGATATTATAAGAATTTCATAAGGGGAACAGTGGAAGAATTTGAGATACATCATCAGAAGAGAACTCCTTATCATCCTCAAGAAAATGAAACAGTGGAAGCCTTTAACAAGATTTTGGAGAACGCCTTTACAAAGATTTGCAATGTAAACAGGGATGACTAGGATTTTAAGGTACCAGCAGTACTATGGGCTTACAAGACTACATGCAAGAAGATAATAGGGCATACACCTTATAGGTTGGTGTATGGACAAGAAGTAGTAGTTCCCTTAGATTATTTGATACCAATTCTGTGCATTAATGCAGCAATTACAGATATGACAGAAATGGGCACAACACAGGAAATATTGGCTCAACTTATGGAATTGGAAGAAGACATAATCATAGCAGGTTTCCATTAAGAGGTACAGAAAGAAAAGGATAAAGCATGGCATGACAGACATATAAAGAAGAAGAATTTTAAGGAAGGAGATCTAGTTCTCCTCTATGACAGTAAATATTTGCAGCACATGGGAAAGCTTAGAATGCATTGTCTAGGGCCATACCAGATAAATTCTATCGCATATGGAGGTGTTGTACAACTACAGAATTTAGCAGGAAAGGAAGTTCAAGGATTGGTGAATGGTAGTCGACTGAAACTGTAGAGGGACAGTTGACCCACTAACTCTTAGTAGTTGCAGCACAGCAAGTAGACTTCTGCATATTGTATATAGTAGGAAGAAAAGGAAGAGAAAGAAAAGAAAAGGGTGTTAACAGAAATAAAAATTAAGAGAAAACTAGAAAAATGAAGAAAAGACCAAAAAAAGGTAGGTAGAGGAATAAGTGATACACAAATAATTGAGAATGACATTGCACAGCAGACAGAAAGTCAGGGTGACAAGAAGTGAAGATATTGTGCATAGGATATATACTACATAAGGAAATAATCATGCGCCAGAGATAGATCACAGTAGAAAAATACAACGCATTGGAAAATGGCAAAGTCGGGAAAAAGAAAAACCAATCACCAGAAAAAGGAAGGCACGAAACAAACATTTACAACAGTGGAGAAAGCATTCCTAGCAATATTTGGATCATTTATGACAGCACTTTAGAAGCAAAATTAGGGTTTGATAGGCCACATTGTGAATTTGAGTGAACGCAGAGCTACGTAGCGAGAAGAAAAGAATAAAACCCATGATTTATCAAGTTGACAATGAGATTTTAGATGCAAACCCATTTAGATTCCATCACGATGGCACCACCCAAAGTTTAATCACCCAACCATATGTCGAGGAGAACTCGCAGGAACAACAGGTCATCGTCGGAGCTAGCAATGGAGGTCGAGAACCCTACGCAGATGAAGGGAGTGGTGGATATTGACGTCATTCCTTCCCCAGAACCAGTGAGCTAAACATTGGTCGAGGAGAAAATAGAACAGATGCAGATTGACCCACCAAACACAGTAGTAGAGCCAAACCTGACATAGGAAACAGTTCATCCCACAGAAGAATTAGATGAGGAAAGGACTGAGTCTAACAATCCGAGGACTCAATATAGCACAGAGCAATCACATTAGGAACAAACACCAATAGAAGAGACCACTGCATAGCAGGAAGCTAGTGAAGAGGAAGAGGAGGAAGAGAAAACATATCAGGAAGCAGGTCCCTCAAGTGTGCCAAGAAAGAGGAAGGGAAAACAACAGGTCCATATATCCCCTCGAAAGCAACAAGAGGTAACCATGTGTTACTTTGCATTGCATAAATATTATCATGGACTTAATTGGATGTGTAGATAAACTGCGTTATTTGGACCATGATGTAAGGGACACCGATAAATTCCCATATTTAGTGCAGTAGGTATACCTAGAAATAAGAGGGGTCAATGTGACAAGAGTGCCCATAATGGAACCTAAACAATGGATACAAGGGCTATATAATACATGTATATTGAACCTGTTGGAGATCCTGCACTTTGACAGAGGCAAGGACGTAAATAACTGCATCAAGCAGTTACTGGAAATAATACATGGAGGTATTATGTGGCTGGATACCCAAGTTTCCATCGATGTTGACTTGATAGCCAAAATAATAGGTATACCAACTAATGGTGAGAAACTTGCTCAATTCCTTGATGACAAGACCAATGAGAAAGCCTTGGCAGAAGAGATGAAGTAGATTTATGGGACAGAGAGAGGATCCAAGGGGATCATTATCAATAGGATAGGTGAACCAGAAACATAGCTAGAAACCAAACTCATGGCCTGTAAATTACTTAGGAAGTTTCGTAAGGAGGCAGTGCCAGCAAACGTAACAGCAACAACCATGCAATGCGTGAAGGGAAGTTTATTAATCTGGAGCCCATATTTGCTTAAATTATTTTTGGATGATTTCAAGGATGCCCAGGATGTAGGAATGGAGTTCTATTACTCCTGGATCATTATATTGATTTCACTAGTGGGTTGGAAGCACCCCAAATACACCATGTTTTGTCAGATAATTGGAAGTTGTCATGCAACACAGTATGAATCATTGTGGCACACAACTGTCACAAGATAAAGACCGTAAAATACCAGCATATTCAAGACATACCTATAAGAAATCCAAGAAAAGGTGGCAGAGACTTGGAGGATCCCACCAGAGGTGGTGGAGGAGTACACAATGATAGCAAAATTTAAAGTATCGCGACACAATATGTGGATCGAGGATAAAAGGGATCTAGAGAAAGATTTCTTGCATATGAGATACTATGTCACGAAAAAAGAATTCTTATGGGTGATGAAAGAATGGAAAGAAGAATGGAAGGTTCCATTAGAACAACCAAAGGATAAGCAGTTAGCAAAGGACAAACAACCCGCAGAAGCAATCTCATCACAAAGGAAGTGTATCCCAGTATCAAATACAAGAGCAACAACATGGTGCATGAAGCCAACAGGGGGGAGCGCAGCAACAAAGAAGAAGACTATCCCCAAGCCATTCACATAGCAAAAGGATTGCGTAGAGACTACTAATGGCGCAACACAAAGGAAGGAGAACATCCTTGTGCAGGAGGGATAAGAAAGAGGAAGTATACCAGATACCCTAGGCACAACAAAGCCAACAGAGCCAAGGCCACCAAAGAGAATGATTGTTCAATCAGCTGGAGTGCACAAGAAAATTGAGGTGCACAAGGCATTCCTAGAATACACCATAACAGAGGACGATGCAAAATTAGTCGTGGAGAGAGTACAAGACCGTGCCACCGAAGAATATTAGGAGGCAAAAAAATAAAGGGAAAGGATAATGCAAGAACTGATATAGGTCAATGAGGTATTAGAGAAGATACAATTGACCAAGGCACATCATGAAGGTACAACAAAGCAAAAAACAACGCAAGAAAAACCCATGCAGAATGAGGAAGAGACAGTACAACTAACAGCATTGGCAAGCCAAAGATTTAGCATTACATAAGATATGCTGCAAATTGATCAGGAAATGGAGCAGAAACAAGTTAAGGATGTACAATAGATGGAGTTGGTATTGGCGAGGATACCAACCAAGACCTTATATAAGTTTCATATAAGTGTGGCACATGAATTTCAATCTAGAGCCAGGTCGGATGCAACAAACCTGGAGACAACCAGGGTAGCCAAGGAGGTACTAGAGGCAGTTCTTATAGAAGTATGGATAGAATAGGAGGAAGAAAAATGGTGTGCATATATATTGTAACAAATACTTGAAGAAGTCTTCCAAACAATTATGGAGAGTGCACTAGTAGGAGAAATCAGCACAGAAGAAAAACTAAAGAAGATAGCGCAGACGATGGAGGAATACAAATAGGAGATAATAGAAATGGTGGATAAAATGACACCAACTACCCTGCTAGAGGTTAGATCTGAAAGGGAAAAACATGCCACAGAACAAACAGAGCTTATTGCATTAGAAGTCAAGGAAATCGCAGAACTTTACTAGAGGACTGCACAACTTTGGACAAGCCTGGCAGAAGATGAAGAAATCCAATAGTTGGATCAGAAAAAAGAAAAGGTGAACGCAAAAATCCAGGAGTTGAAGAAGTGACAAAATACAATGAGCATCTTAGATAGGCTTAAGAGTTCTCAGGAGATGAAAAACCTGCAAGAAGAGGTAAAGGTCGCACAAGAGGATAAGTAATCATGACAAGCTCAGTTGGAGCCCCTGTAAGAGCAAGCAGAAAATTTGATAGCAGAGTTGGAGACAGAAAAAGGAAATATTGAACAGGTACACTCAAAAATCCAACAAGTGTTGAAGGAGCATGTTATAGTGCAGGTCATGGAGACCCTCACAGAAAAGAACGTGCTGATGAAGACAAAAGGAGATGACCTAGCAAAGAAGTTCCAGGACTTAGAGAAATTAGTGTAGAAGGCACACAAGACCTGAGTGGCTCAGGACAAGCCACATGTTAGTGTTGGGGGCCTGTTGGAGAAGGAAATTTTGGGATTGAAGAACAGTAAGAAAGGAAGAATGGACCAAAGGAAGCGGTGCACGCCAAAAAATAAGGAAGACCAACACAATAAAGGAAAAAGGAAGCAGTGCGCCAGGAAAGAAGGAAGATCACCACAAGGAATAATTGGATTGAAGACCAACCACGTGAAAGGAGTTAGAAAGTGGACAAGTGGAGTCCACTTAGAAATTATGGTTTTTGTCAATGTAAGGGTTTTAACTTATATTTTGTAGTATAAATAAAGGTTGTAAGAGACAGATAGGGGGTCAATCTTAGAACTCATGTGCGAAGAGCCTATTTTGGAGAACCTTTTTGAGTCTTGAGTCTTTGGTATGTTAAATTTTGGTTGTATAGCTGAGGATCTAGTGGAGACTTATGGAGTATAACTGAGGGTTGGGTTGCAAGTTGTGGATCTTGGTGCGACGTTGGCCAGCCTCATGCACCAGTACTAAACTATCATGTAATGTGTGCGATGTTATTTTGATGAAGAATGATTAAAGCATAAGATCTTTGTGGACATAGCCTAGAAGGGTGAACCATGGTAAAATCGTGTGTTGCAATGTGTATGAATTATTTTTGTTGTTTCTACAATTATAAATGAATGGTTAAATGAATGAATGGGTTTATTTACAGTGCACACTAGTATAATTATGCAGAATGTATGTCATGGAATGGATAAAGTAGGAGATATGATGAATGTTATGGTAGAATACATGTTAAAATAGAAGTAGAAGTAAAATAACATCCCCAATCCCTTCCATGACTACAGACATCTGCGTCCTGTAGTCACCCATAAGCCATCTCGGGTGAGACTACGTTGTGCACTCTGTGCACGGTGTAGCCTTTTGGTTTACCATAAGGGTCAATGGTGAAAATGGTTTTGTTGGAGAAGTAAGGTAGAACCCTGGTCATTCCATACATCCAACAAGAGCCAAACCTTTGTTTATGTGAAGAAGTTAAGTTGGATTCATGTTCAAGGGTTGAAGAAAGAAGCTTGGAGGATTGCAACATCATTAGGTTGTAAACTTCTTTCTTTTCATTAAATATAAGAAATTGGCCTATTTCTATTATACTTTATTGTTTAGTTATTGTCTATTTTATCACTTTGTGTAAGTTATCAATAGGCAGAGTTGCTATTACCTAATCATAGATAGTAGTAGAAGGAGGTTTCTCTGTTCTTGCAGGTTTGACTTTGTGAGGGAGTTGCTTGGTTTGGAGCTCAACCATTGGAACGGCGAGGACAAATGTCAGAAATTAGGTGCATATACCTTCTCTCCTTCTCTCTCAACCCTCCCACAAGAAAATAGGATAGTTAGTTAGGAGGATGTTAGTGTCAATTTGTTATAGGTTGTTTCACTTGTAGGAAACCCAAGAGGGGAACTCAACCTGTCTGCAAGGGGAGAATTCTCACCAAAGTAAATTGGTGACTCTACTGGGGAGAAATATCTATTTCTTATTAGGTTTATATCCCTTTGAATCCTTTGAATTGGTCTACACTTTTATTCTTTTTCTTTGGCTCCCTTCTACTCATCAAATCCCTGATTTTTTCTCAAAAATTTTGTTAGATTTGGACCTTCAGGACCTCTGCAGAGTGTCCCTTACCCCTTCGACTCCCCATGTTTAACTGCCACATAGAATCCTAGACACTTATTTATAAGCCATTAGGGAGCATCTATCACCCCTTGGATGCCTTGTCTGCCAGTCTAGAAGAGTGTCCTCATGTAGCAGACTAGTTCCTAAGCCCTGTTTTTTGTTTTTTCTCAAATTTTGCTCAGTTTCTCTGTGACTGTTTGAGGTTCTTTTTTGAGTCTATGTGATCAGCTCCAGATGGTGGGATGATATTGATCATATATTTTATTTATAGGTTTTGTTTTCTTTCTTCATCAACCTTGTTTCATCTTGCTTATGTGTTTGCGCTTGCCTAATCTTTTAACCCAGAGGCTCCTAGTTTGTCTTTGACTTTGCTTGCTTGAGAACTTGACATTATCACTCATTTTTATTTCCTTATTTTGAGTTTGTATTGGTTGATTGGTTGTGAGTCCTTTCATATTCATCGAAACATCTCACTTTTTTGTATGATTAGGACTCTCTCGTTTACCACAACTCTGTTTCGTGTTGCTTGTGTTTTGAGGATTTTCATGAGTGTTTATCTGCTTTCTCCTTTTCATTTTTGAGTTCTTGATTGAACAAGTTATCTCACACATTTTTTCTTTCAGTTCTCATATTTTTTGAGTGCACTTTGTTTGACTTCTTTTTATCCTCTTCTTTGTCTGTGTATAACATAGATCTCTTTCATTTATCTTGAAAGTTAAGAAGCGGAAAATTTTGTGCATCTCCTTGCACACATAATCAAATGAAGAAAAAAAAAATTGCATTCTTTAGGAATTGGTTTTGATATATGTTTGGAAAAAGAGCTAGTTTTGTGTTTGGTCTCGATATATAGTTTTGTTTGGTTTTGATATATGTTTGGAAAAAGAGTTGGCTTTTGGAAACATTTGCTTGGTAGTTTGGCATCGTCTTGATCCCTAGAATTGAAAGTTGCATAGTTTTGAGTTCTTTCTTGTGTTAAGAAGAATAGAACTCTTCTCCTTCTCATAAATAGAATTCATCGAAAAGAACGAACTGCATATCATTCTTTTGCATTATGTTGGATTCCATTCTCTCTCACTTCATCAGTTTCATCTCCATGAACCCTTTGAGTAAAAAGACATTAAAATCAATCACGCACTAATAAAATCAACTAGAACATGTTTTGGTTTTAGCACACCAACAATAGCATAGGATTAGGGTCTTTGGAATAGGTAAAGTGAGTAAATCATCCAATACTACTAAACAGACTGTAGAAAACTAGCGAGTGTACAAATCCAAATTTTGTATAAGCATAGACGAGAACGCCCTCTCACACAGGGGATAAACATGAGGTCACGTGCGGAAGAGCAGCGGAGATTACCCCTCCAAAGCTTGACCTCATAGCGGATAGAGAGTATATTTGGGGTTTTTCTTGAGAAACCACTGGTTTCATTTGGTCTAGGTTCTTTGTGAATACTGAATCCATTCCGGGTCCTTAGGAGTCTTATCGGTCCACTTGTCTTTAGCTCTCTTGAAGAGCTTCAAACTTTTATATATTACCCATAAGTTTAGTCCTAACTGTCGATTTTACCCGTCCGGACGCTGACTCCGAGTTGGTAACCTTAGTGGCCTTTCTTAGGTATCTATAGAGGTGACTATGGGGGGATTCCCATGGTACTTGGGGAAGACGTCATATCACACTCTCAGTACCCTTGGAGGGTGATCTGATAAAAATGAAGGTTTCTTGCACCGAGAAGGGTTGTAACGTGGGGGTCGAGGTAACTGCTTCTCATTTCTTTATTGACAGCTTGACATCCCATCTTTGGAAGATCCTTGAGCCTACTGTTTCTTAGTTGATAGATTTTAGTTTTCTTAGGAGGGTGTTTCTTTGACTTTCGTAGTCGGCCTTATGATCGAATATTTCATAGTATACAAGGTATGGAACCTGACCATATAGAACCTCAACATAATGTTTCTAATGAAGGAATAATCAGAGATCAAACTTCTGAGATCGAGAGTATACCTCCTGGAAGTAACCATCACGTAGAATAATCGATCACTACCATCGTTGAAAGCCTTGCATCTTACATGAATCCTCTTTTTACTGATCCACTCGGCCAACCACTCACTAATCCACCATCCACGAGATATTATGATGCCTACTCTTCTTACTATTTACCTCCTGATTCCACCACTACACAATATTTTTGCGTGAACCCGTCATCTTTTGGTTTTCCTAAAGGAATTGGGAACTTATCTTTTTCCACAACTCCTGTAGTTGATATTTTTCATGGTTCATCTTTACCGAAAACTTTAGTGACCCAGGTGACCCTGAATCGACCACTTGCGCATACATCTTCCTTTTCACATGGGTTAGGTAATATTCTTGCTTCACTATTTCCACATATGCACACACCAAGTGCTTTACTTGGTCATTCAATCAGTTAGATGGCAAGCAGTCAAGTAGTTCATACAACCACAGTTACATAAGCTACTTATCCTCCATCTCAACCATTGCATATTAGTAAACCCTACATCGGAGGTCAACCTTCAATAAGAGGCAAACCTTCAGTTGGGGGGAAACCTTCAGGTGCAGGGTAAATTTTTATTGGGGGGAAACCTACATGGTTGCAACATCAAATAGCCTGGGGGGAGGCCACTCCTCCAAGTCCATTTATCCATACTACCACTGGCTTGTATCCTATAAAATCATTTCCAGGAACAACTAGCCCTTTGTGGGGTCAACCCAACCCAGTGGGCATTCTTCCGCAAGGAACGTTTCCCTTTCAATCTGTAAACCCCATCATTCCAATGCAACAGTCCCTTCAACCTCAATACATGGGGGGACCATGAGGTTAGTCACAGTACATAGGAGGTCCATCTATTTAGTCACATTTTATGTGTGGACAACTAGGACAACTGCCTTATATGGAAAAACAATCAGGAAAACTCCCTTTCATGGGTGGAAAACCTGGGAAACCACCATATATGGGAGGACCATATAGATTTTCCATGTCACTACAACCTGGATATGGCCCTATTGGTGTTCCCATGCCATATGATTACCACCAGTATCCATAGGATAACTGACAGCTTCTATTCTTGGCTACATTAGATCTGCCAGATTTATCAGATTTGACCAATGATCCCATCCAGCATACTCCTTTTTGGCCTGCCATCACTGCCAAATTACCGTTCGACATCCCGAAATTCGACGAAAAACCTGGGGAAGATCCTAACAATCATGTTATGACTTTCCATTTATGGTGTTCTTCCAACTCTTTGATGGATGATTCCATCCATCTTAGGCTTTTTAGAGAACACTTACAACTACCGCAACAAAATGGTATATTGATCTATTGCATAACTCCTTTGTCGACTTTAATTATCTTTCCATGGTTTTTCTAACACATTTTCAGTTTCCTATATGGTATGAGACCGGTACCGAGCTTTTTACCTCACTCTGACAATCCTCTTCCACCCACATATTCGATCATATTCATGAGTGGAGATGGCAGAGACAGTTGATTAAATCTCCCATCCCAGACCAACTCCTCACGGATTGGTTTACAAAGTCTCTCTTGTCTCTCATTTCTCATTATGTTGCTATGGGAAATGTTGTTACTGAGGAGCAGGCTATCATCTGTGTGCAGTATTTGGACTAGGTGTACTCCCAGTCTGACACACTTTATGATTTGATCCCTAATGCTCCTCGTCTGTTGAATGATCCAACAAAACTTGCTTCAGAACCAAGTTTTGTTTTGAATGCCAAGAATACTTCCTCTCCTGCTCAAACCTCCGAGGTGAATGCGGTCCAATCCTCTTCATCTACGCAACCAAGAGGTAAGAAGAAAAACAAGGGTAAATTCAAGAAATATTCTAATGAGTAGGATAATACAAAGACTATTGATACTCCACTGACTAGGAAGCCTAAGTTTCCTTGTATGATATGTGAGGAAGACCACTACACAAAATATTTTCGGCATCATGAGGCATTCGCTAAATTTCTATAGGGTGCCTCATGTTGGGTATGTGTTATATTATTTACACAAGTAGGCGCTAAAGTATTTTTTTCCTCAGTCACAGTCACTAAATTTTTTGTTATATTCCGGATGAGGCAGTCACTAATTTTTTTTGCCTCGGGAAACGTGTCATATATTTAGGTGGTTTTTCAACACATAGTTTTTTGACGATGGTTTTCTATTTCTGGTTAAGGAAATAGGGTTGTTGACTAATCCAATTCATTGGATTAGGGTTTTGGATGTCGTTGGATCCTATATGTATATTGTATTGTAAACAATGTATTATGATGAATGAATATAAAATATGTTGGTTTTCTCGGTTTGGGTTTCCAGGGGAAAAATCTTTGTGTAATGTTTGTATTTTCCATTGTATATTTTATGTTCTTTTACTGAAAATCTGTTTGCAGTAAATATTGTACAAGATTAAAATCTACACCTCCCAACCGGTTCAGAAGCAAAATCTAGTTGCACAAAATCCTGACCCTCCACAAGGGGGCAATGCAGGTCATTCCCACCAAGGGGATGCTTCGTCAAATTCCTATGAGGTGTACATGTTTAAGGCAGTTAATGTGAAAACTTGAGCAAACACTTACGACACTCCTCCGGGTGATCAAACTAAATGAAATGTTGTCGATCAAACCTCCACTTCCACTCCTCCTCCATCTTCCAATCCTCTTCATATTGAGAATCCAACCTCTGATGCAGTGTTGCAAATGCCCAAGAGTGTAATTCGAAAAGTGACATTTAATCCAAATTCCCATGCTTCCCAAAACTACAACATTGTTGAATATTTGGCACAGGTGCCTTGTACCATGTCTTCCCTCGGAGTTCTATAGCATTGTACCAGTCAACATAAAACCCTGTTGTCAGCCATTGGATCCATAGATCCAAAGGAGTCGAACCTGATCACATTCAATCTAGATCATTTTAAGGAGAGGCTTTCCCACCACTTAGCATTCCAAATTCAAATTTTGCTTGGTGGAAATAACCTCCATCATATTGTTTTGGATGAGGGAGCCTCCACCTATGTCATGTCTTTGTATTGTTGGAAAGCTCTCGGTTCTACTAAACTTAGTCAATCTCCTACCACCTTGAAATCATTTGATAGACGTGGTTTCCATCCTCATGAACTTTTGTAATCTTTCATTGTGACATTGAAGAGTAAGACTGTTTCTATCTATATCGAATTAGTTGACGTTCCCCTGGATTAAAATTGGTTACTTGGTTTTAGTTGGTTCTATGCAATGACTGCCATCACATCTACGGTGTTTTGTGTCTTACGATTTCCCCATCAAGGAAAAATTATCACTGTTGACCAACTAGACTATATAACTCCAGATCTCCATAATGCGACAGTGACTGATTTTCATTTTCTAGGTTAGTCTATTCTTGAGAGCATAGGACTAGGTCTCCTTAAGGATTCCTCACTCATGGGGGTTTTTCCTTCACCTGCTCTCGTCATCCCACAGGTTGCCACATTCAATATGATTTCAACTCATGTGTGAAAATCCTTAGAATCATGTGATCCTTTGGTAGTACTTAGTATCGACGAGCATAGTTCATTGTCTCTATCAACCTCATTAACAAATGAAACATACCCCCTCCATTCAAATCAAGTCTCACTCTAGGCTGTGTACTTTAACTTTCCTTTCCTTCGCCTAGTGAAATTGTTCCCATTAGTAACCAGACGCCTAAACGAGGAAACAAGAAGAGTCATCAAAGGAAACAACACTTGGGGGGAAGGTCTCTAGCCTCTAGACATCATGCTGGAGGGGACCCACTAGCTTCTAGCATGCAAGATGGAGGCGAAACACCTCTACAAA
>JZKD02S1718569.1:669777-690898 GCA_000966675.3 Picea glauca
CCACGACTAAGGTCGCTAAGTACGAAAGCAAGGAACTGGTATACATAACAAAAATCAAGTTCTAACAATCCATCTATTTTCTAAGTTTCTAAACCCTTCCTACAATTCCATAATCATCTACTACTATTTCTATACTGTACGGAATATATCCGATAGAAAACACCAAGAATTTAAAAAAACAAAACAAAACATGTCTTTCATGAAAATGAAGCATTCAGACCTCTCCCCTTTTCAATATTTCTTCATTTACGGATGCCACTGCTTCATTAAGATCCGACAACATCCTCATCTGCTTCTCCTCCGGCCTGTGAGAACAACCCAAATCCATAGCTCGAGGTGGCGACTCTGGCCTTGCCTCTCACTGGTCCAACTGTTTTTGCAGAGATTCCCCATGTATTATCAGGTAATCCACCTCATCTTGGAGCTTCCCAATTAACACTCGATGCTAGGCCAATGTTTCTAGAGCAAATGATATTGTAGAACTAAGGGCATTGACCTTAATTATCAATTTATGATTTGTAGTGAAGTTGTCATCCACGTCTACCTCTGCGAGTACCGAGCTTTCATTCCCAACGTTAATTGCTTTCATCATGTGCTTGCAATTGTTACTACACCCAACTTGAAGTCTAACCTCCGCACTGTAGACCACAAAACCTTCAAATTTTGCACGCACCAGGTTGCAGCCCAGCTGCAACAAAAAAAGCCAAAAAATGATGAGTGGGACTGCAGTCCTCAGAGCCTCATTGGAAAATTACCAGGATACCACTAACCCAAGTGTAAACACGACCAACAAACCCGACTCTAAAATCATTACGACTCGACCGAATCAAGAGAATGACAACAACAATTACTAGAACATCGTTGTGCACTAATCTGCCACCCAAGAACAACAAGACAAGCCACATAACACAACTACACTCCCAATGACCTCCCCTCCTTAAAAAATTGTCAGCCCATATGATAATTGAGGTTTCAAACCCAACTTTAAATATTTTGCAGCTAGATCAATTCATATAAATACATGCATCACATGAATTCTCATGATCACATTCATGTTTTACAATGAAATTATCGCACAACAATACCACACAATGAACCTCATTAACTAATTCCGTCGTCATGACCTGTACTTCCATCACTTTCGCATAACTTTGAATCATTGTTACACTCCCATTCATCATTAAATCCATCGAACCCGAATCAGGATAATGCTATGAACATACTATCTTCCTTAAGTTTCCACGGGGCCAAGTACACCTTCCACATGCTATATTCCATGTCTGGACCTGCTTCACAATCAGAGTTAATGGTTATCGAGCCTTCAACATGAACTAAAGAGACTTGAGGTTGTCCAGTCGAGAGCTTGAGGTGATGAAGTGACGGAAATAATGCATCTGCATGAGATTTCCACGTGCCTTCCTCCAAGCACCCCTTATGTGGACCCCAAGGGACCCACCCATTCTCCTAGCCCCTTTCATTATGGAGGTGTTACATGTCTTACCTGCCCACAAATTCCCAAGGAACCTAGGGATAAACTAATGGCTCTATTAGCCATTTCATTTGCTTCCTTGCTGTTTTCTCTTAGTATGTGAAAAAATTTAACAAAGATATTGGAAAGAGAAAGTCAAACCCTTTTTATGAGGTATATTAACTTAATCTCCTTTGGATTGGAGCCGGTAACAAAATATTGTATGGTAATTTTAAAATCCCCCACTATATTCAACTGCATGATCTGCTTCTGAAGTGCTAATTACACCCCTTGATAAACCACATAGGATTTTGCATTATTGTTTAACAAAAGTCCAATTCTTTAATTCCTTTGGGGTCATACAACACCCCCCTGCACCTACCTCCCCTGGGTTTCCTTTTGACACCCCATCAAAGCAGAGAGTATACCCTAAATGAGAGGAAATCCAATTACTAAACTCCAACACTGATACTCGAAGCTGCCAGAATGGTCTTTGGGAAATGGTAGTGGAGATTATCACTTAGATATCTAGTTTGGCCATCCAATTTTCCGCCTTTGGATCCAATTTTTGAACATTTTCCACTATAATTCTCTTGGAATTCATATATTCAACCATTTTCCCCATAACATAAGTCGCTATAGAGGATGAAGACAAGAGTTTATTTTTGAAGATTCCTTTATTTATAGCCAACCACAATTGTCATCATACAAATTTTGAAGATGCTTTCCATGTTCTCTGAAACTAAGATTTCCCATAAAAAGAGCCCTGATATGCAAATCCCCATTTCCCCACAAGGGATTTACATGTTGTTGGGCAATATATTTTATGATACATATTCAATAACACCAAGTTCCATACCCATTTGGAGTACTCACATTCAAGGAATATATGTTGTGATGATTCTAATTCTTTTTTACATAATTCACATCTAAATGGTCCCTTGAAACCTCTCTTGCTGAGATTATCCCCCATTAGCAATTTGTTTTGGGCTAAGATCCAACAAAAATTATTGACTTTAGGAAGCCCATAATTATTCCATACACTTCACCACACATTTGATTTTTCAGGGAATGAGAGTCGCCCAAACAAATCCTTATATCCTTCCTTCACTGAATAACCATTCTTTCCCCATCCCTGACTGTCTCTCTGTTGGTGATGAATCGAGGCTACTCCTTTAAGCGATATAAGAATGGTCTAAGCAAGTTGAGAGAGATGAGGTGGAATTGGACCCAAATACCATCCCAACCAAACCCCATTAGATTTCCATGCCAATATGTCATGAAGGGAGACTTTGTTTTGGATTAAAATCCATTGTCGAAGAGGCTCCAAAGATACATCATCTCTCAAGAGGATTGAGCCAATAATTCGATCACACCAAAGTTTAATAGTCTTCCATTCCTCAGGAACCAATTAAGAGATCCCGAAAGTAGGGAAAAGAGGCCCTAAGCAATTTCCATATAAGTGATCCTACCTACCTTCTTGGAGTAGCATCTAAACAATGCTTTCTATTCCTTGAGAAGTAATTTTGACACAAAGCTCGCTTCCACCAATCATTGTCTCTTGTCACTAATCTACACAAAAGTTTTGATCCCAGGGAAATATTTACCAATTCAGGGTCTCTAACTCCAAGGCCACCATTGTATTTAGGAGAGAAAACAATACTTCAATTTACCAAGTGAAATTTCCTTGAGTTAGATTTACCACCTTGCCACAAGAATTTTCAGATTTCTTGAGTCATAGCCTTCTTAATTCCAACTGGTGCCAATAATGTAGAAAATTGATATATTATAAATGAAGAGAGAATAGATTTAACAAGCACCACTCTACCTGTTGGGTTCAACCAAACTGCTCCCCATATTTCAAACTAATCTTTTATTTTCTACAGTATGGCTTGCCAAGCTTCCCATGGAATAAATTTCAAGATGATCAACATTCCCAACTACTTGAAAAAATTTCAATCAACTGAGAAAGAGAATTGTAGGATGTGAGCTATACCCTTNAATTCAGGGTCTCTAACTCCAAGGCCACCATTGTATTTAGGAGAGAAAACAATACTTCAATTTACCAAGTGAAATTTCCTTGAGTTAGATTTACCACCTTGCCACAAGAATTTTCGGATTTCTTGAGTCATAGCCTTCTTAATTCCAACTGGTGCCAATAATGTAGAAAAATGATATATTATAAATGAAGAGAGAATAGATTTAACAAGCACCACTCTACCTATTGGGTTCAACCAAACTGCTCCCCATATTTCAAACTAATCTTTTATTTTCTACAGTATGGCTTGCCAAGCTTCCCATGGAATAAATTTCAAGATGATCAACATTCCCAACTACTTGAAAAAATTTCAATCAACTGAGAAAGAGAATTGTAGGATGTGAGCTATACCCTTTTGAGTATTGGCGTTGACATTCCATGCATAAATTAGCTTTTTATTTGTTGATTAAACCGCCTGATATCAATGCTTATTGATCCAATACAAGCTTAAATCGATGAGAAATTATTTTTGAAGCTCCTCCTATTAGCATAGTATCATCAACATATTGTGAGAGGTTTATTCTTTTAACACCTCTGGAAGTTCTAAGACCTTCCATATTTCCTGAAACTCGTTCCTTCTCTAATATTTTATTTAAAGCTTCAACCATGAGAACATATAACATAGGGGAGAGAGGGAATCCTTTCTTTAGACCCCCGGAGGCTTTGAATAAGGGAATTGGTCTTCCATTTATCAATGGAGCAATCAAGGGTTTTTTTATGCAGGAACCAATCCAAGAAATGAAGGATTGATTGAAACAAAATTTCCACGGGACTGCATTTAAAAAAATATGCTTAACTTAATCAAAGGCATTCAGCATATCTATTTTAATGATCATACCTTTTTCTTTGTTTGTGAATCTTGAGTGAATCACCTCCTGAACCAAAATTATATTATCCCATTTTTCTGCTTTTCCGCAAAACCCCCTTGATTTAAAAGAATAAGATGAGTTAGAAAGGGCTTAAGTCTGTTTGCAATTATTTTAGCCATGATTTTATACGAAACATTACAAATGGAAATGGGGTGGAATCTATCAAAGGAAGAAGCATTCTTTTCCTTTGTAATTAAATCCAGGAATGTTGAATTAGTGGCACCCCCCATACGAGAGGATTTGTGCATATAACAAATCATCCTGAGAAAATCAAATTTGATGATGGACCAACATCTTATGTAAAAATGAACACTGAAGTCATCCGGTCCAGGTGCTTTATCCAGATTGAACTATTTTATAGTTCCAAATACCTCCTCTTCCGAGACGGCTATTTTCAGTTCCAGTTTATTGTGGTGAGAATTCTCCCCCTGCAGATAGGTTGAGTTACCCTCACTCGGGTTTATTAGAAGTGATACATCCTCTAACCAATGGACACTAACATCCTCCTAAATAACTATTCTATTTTCTTGTGGGATGTTTGAGAGAGAAGGAGAGAAGGTATATGCACCTGATTACTTACGTTTTTCCTCGTTGTTCCAATGGTTGAGCTGCAATCCAAGTAATGCCCTCACAAAGTCAAACCTGTAAGAACTTAGAAACCTCCTTCTACTACTATCTATGATTAGGTAACAAAAACCCTACCTATTGATAACTTACAAAAAGTGATCAAATAGACAAGAATTGAATAAGAAAGTATAAGAGAAATAGGCCAAGTTCTTATATTCAATGAAAAGAAAGGAGTTTACAACCTAATGATGTTGCAATACTCCAAGATTCTTTATTCAACCCTTGAACATGAATCCAACTCAACTTCTTAAAATAAACAAAGGTTTGTCTCTCCTTGACAAGATCATAAGTTTGATATGCTTCTTTTCCATTCCCTCTCACTCTGAAATGGCCTGGTTATATAGATGCAGAAAAGGCTAACCATTAGGATAGACCAGGAGTGTAGTTGAGGATAAGGTGGATTATGTTAGGATTTGAGTTATCTTCATGGTTATGCTTTCTCCAAGATAGGATGGAAGGATTCTCAAATCATATCTTGATGAAAACAAGAAAATAAACCTAGAACCATCCATAACTTCCTTGAAGATTCCTCCTAGATTCATGGATTTTGACCAAATCTGCTTGGACGCTCCCATAGAGAGGTGTACAGGGCATCTAGGACACCCCCTAGCATTACAGACGCCCCACTGCATGGAAAGGGGGAGTCCATGTTCAAAAAGAGCCAGGATTGAGTGGAAAAGGTCAGATTTGCAGGGTTTTAAAGGTGTCTTCTTCTTCTTGATGCTCAAGGGGATGTAATGGATCATTCTTGCATGGTGTTGAGGTGGTGAAACTCAAGAGAAGTGCAACAAATAAGATACAACACTTAGTATAATGGACCATGGAATTTGCAACACTTGCGACACCAAGTAGAGTGAAGTGCGACAATTTATGAAACTTAGCAAAGTGTGACACAATGGTGTATAAAATATGCCCCCCAAAGTGTGAGATCTGAGGAGAAAAATGATGGATGAAACGTTTTGTAATAATGTGGAATCAAGGGAATGATGGATGAAACGTTTTGTAATAATGGATCATTCTTTCATGGTGTTGAGGTGGTGAAACTCGAGAAAAGTGCAACAAATAGGATAAAACACTTAGTATAATGGACCATGGAATTTGTGACACTTGCGACACCAAGTAGAGTGAAGTGCGACACTTTATGAAACTTAGCAAAGTGTGACATAATGGTGTATAAAATATGCCCCCCAAAGTTTGATATCAGAGAAGAAAAATGATGGACGAAACACTTTGTAATAATGTTGTATTAAGAGACTAAAGTTAGAAGACCTGTCAAAAAAGAAAGAAAACATCCATCAATATACATATATCATCCCCGAGGTAGGCATACCCATACTCAGAATAATCTAACTCAAAGCATGGTCACCGACCGATACATTGCGGATCCATTAAAGCATTGACTAAGGATATGGCCACCAAAAATACAACGTGGATCCATATCTCTATGAATCGATCAAAATGTAGCCACGAGATTGTACACAGTGGAGCTACAACATGACAGAACATAGCCAAAGACCAGGATCTATGTCACAGTATGTATCACAACTCCATAATCTCCATCACAGCCTGGGGAAGGTAGATAACAAAAAATGAGTGTTTACTGGATAGTCCCCACAGGGTCTTCAATACCGATCCCGAATAGTACGAATCTAGCCATGTGAATATAGGTCTTGACGTCGAACATGGTAGAAACCGCTTGATTACTAGTCAATAATGTATACCGTTAACAAGCGCAAGGGAAATCACCAGTGATGACAATGACTCCCAATGTACCCTAGTACATCCCAACGAATGTGAATAGATGATCTGAAGTCGAACACTCGTGGAATCAATCGATCAAGGTTCAATGATGTAGACCCACTATCAAAAGAGAGGAAACCTTTCATTGAGGCATGCAGGATCCAAGGTACTAATTGGTTTCTAAGTATAATTCCTAGATAATGTGTTGATGTCGAAAGAAATAGACTTGTCGAAGGAGGGGCATGATGTATTGCCCATCATCGACATGAAAATAATAAGGATAGTGATGAATAGTGATGGATCAAATGATGGTGAACTGACACAGGGATGAAAATGTAAAGGTTGACTTCCCTTGACATATGGCGACACAATGAATGACTTGGCAGCATTGAATCAACAAAGCATGAATACCAAGTATGATGATGTGACGACAACCAATGGATCTCTTCGAAGGAGTCGAAAGAGTATGCCGATGCATGGAATGAGAGGACAACCAAGGGTTATATTATGAAGGATTCAAAAGAGTATGATGACACAAAAGATTCAAACCAATTCCATGTCCAAGGGCGACATCAAGCTACCATAAATGAAAGACATGACGCACTTCTCAAAATTTCCCCCCACCGAGATAGGCAAGTACCTCTTTGTTTCTTAGTGAGCTTGAGGAGGATAACAAATGCTCGGTATAAGCTCATCTTCGATGAGTCCCATATTCACATGTTTAACAAACCTGAAGAAGGAAGGGTTCAGTCCCATATGGGTCCTTCCTTGTGTATATTTTACGAGTCCAAGGAAAGAAAACTCGATGGTCTTTTAATATTTCGAGAGTCTGAAAATATTTAGAAAGAAGACTCCAAATTAAAATATTAATATATTAATCTAACATATTAACTAATTAATACATTAAGGTATTACAATAACACATTAATAAAGTATTAATATATTATTACATTAATCCTTTAAAAATATTTGTTAATTAATTAATACATTAATAAAAATAAAGTAATATATTATTAATGCATTAATAAAATATTAATCTATTAATACATTGATGTGATAATACATTAATGTTATTAAAATATTAATGTATTAATTAATTAATATATTAATAGTTTATTAAGTAATATATTAATACATACATACATACATTAATGTATTAAATTATTATTTTATTAATTAATTAATATATTGTTAAAGTATCAATACATTAATCTATTAAGTTAATACCTTTTTCTTAACAAAGACTGGAAAATTTTATTCATTAAAAAGACCACGACTAAGGTCACTAAGTACGAAAGCAAGGAATTGGAATACATAACAAAAATCAAGTTCTAACAGTCCATCTATTTTCTAAGTTTCTAAACCCTTCCTACAATTCCATAATTGCCTACTACTATTTCCATACTGTACGAAATATATCTGATAGAAAACACCAAGAATTTTTACAAAAAAACAAAACATGTCTTTCATGAAAATGAAGCATTTAGACCTCTTCCCTTTTCAGTATTTCTTCATCTACGGATGCCACTGCATCATTAATATCCGACAACATCCTCATCCACTTCTCCTCCGGCCTGTGAGAGCAACCCAAATCCATAGCCCGAGCTGGAGACTCTGGCCTTGCCTCTCGCTGGTCCAATTGTTTCTGTAGAGACTCCCCATGTATTATCAGGTAATCCACCTCATCTTGGAGCTTCCCAATTAACACTTGATGCTAGGCCAATGTTTCTAGAGAAAATGATATTGTAGAACTAAGGGCATTCACCTCAATTATCAATTTATGATTTGTAGTGAAGTTGTCATCCACCTCTACCTCTGCGAGTACTGAGCTTCCGTTCCCAACGTTAATTGCTTTCATCATGTGCCTGCAATTGTTACTACACCAAACTTGAAGTCTAACCTCCGCATTATAGACCACAAAACCTTCAAACTTTCCATGCACCAGGTTGCAGCCCAGCTGCAACAAAAATAGCCAAAAAATGATGAGTGGGACTGCAGTCCTGAGAGCCTCATTGAAAAATTACCAGGATACCACTAACCCAAGTGAAAAAACGACCAACAAACCCGACTCTAAAATCGTTACGACTCGACCAAATCAAGAGAATGACAACAACACTTACTAGAACATTGTTGTGCACTAATCTGCCACCCAAGAATAACAAGACAAGCCACATAACACAACTACACTCCCAATGACCTCCCCTCCTTAGAAAATTGTCAGCCCATATGATAATTGAGGTTTCAAACCCAACTTTAAATATTTTGCAGCCAGATCAATTCATATAAATACATGCATCANTTCTTCATCTACGGATGCCACTGCATCATTAATATCCGACAACATCCTCATCCACTTCTCCTCCGGCCTGTGAGAGCAACCCAAATCCATAGCCCGAGCTGGAGACTCTGGCCTTTCGTCTCGCTGGTCCAATTGTTTTTGTAGAGATTCCCCATGTATTATCAGGTAATCCACCTCATCTTGGAGCTTCCCAATTAACACTTGATGCTGGGCCAATGTTTCTAGAGAAAATGATATTGTAGAACTAAGAGCATTGACCTTAATTATCAATTTATGATTTGTAGTGAAGTTGTCACCCACCTCTACCTCTGCGAGTACTGAATTTCCGTTCCCAACGTTAATTGCTTTCATCATGTGCCTGCAATTGTTACTACACCCAACTTGAAGTCTAACCTCCGCATTATAGACCACAAAACCTTCAAACTTTCCACGCACCAGGTTGCAGCCCAGCTGCAACAAAAAAAGCCAAAAAATGATGAGTGGGACTGCAGTCCTGAGAGCCTCATTGAAAAATTACCAGGATACCACTAACCCAAGTGAAAACATGACCAACAAACCCGACTCTAAAATCATTACGACTTGACCGAATCAAGAGAATGACAACAACACTTACTAGAACATTGTTGTGCACTAATCTGCCATCCAAGAATAACAAGACAAGCCACATAACACAACTACACTCCCAATGACCTCCCCTCCTTAGAAAATTGTCAGCCCATATGATAATTGAGGTTTCAAACCCAACATTAAATATTTTGCAGCCAGATCAATTCATATAAATACATGCATCACATGACTTCTCATGATCACATTCATGTTTTACAATGAAATTATCGCACAACAATACCACCCAATGAACCTCATTAACTAATTTCGTCGTCATGACCTGTACTTCCATCACCTGCACATAACTTTGAATCATTGTTATACTCCCATTCATCATTAAATCCATCGAACCTGGATCAGGATAATGCTACGAACATACTGTCTTCCTTAAGTTTCCACGGGGCCAAGTACACCTTCCACATGCTATATTCCATATGTGGACCTGCTTCACAATCAGAGTTAATGGTTATCGAGCCTTCAACATGAACTGAAGAGACTTGAGGTTGTCCAGTCGAGAGATTGAGGTGATGAAGTGACGGAAATAATGCATCTGCATGAGATTTCCACACGCTTTCCTACAAGCACCCCTTACGTGGACCCCAAGGGACCCACCCATTCTCCTAGCCCCTTTCATTATGGAGGGGTTACATGTCTTACCTTCCCACAAACTCCCAAGCAACCTAGGGATAAACCAATGGCTCTATTAGCCAGTTCATCTGCTTCCTTGTTGTTTTCTCTTAGTATGTGAAAAAATTTAACAAAGATATTGGAAAGAGAAAGTCAAACCCTTTTTATGAGGTATTTTAACTTAATCTCCTTTGGATTGGAGCCGGTGACAAAATATTGTATGGTATTTTTAAAATCCCCCACTATATTCAACTGCATGATCTGCTTCTGAAGTGCTAATTACACCCCTTGATAGACCACATAGGATTTTGCATTATTGTTTAACAAAAGTCCAATTCTTTAATTCCTTTGGGGCCATACAACACCCCCCTGCACCTACCCCCCTGGGTTTCCTTTTGACACCCCATCAAAGCAGAGAGTATACCCTGAATGAGAGGAAATCCAATTACTAAAATCCAACACTGATACTCGAAGCTGCCAGGATGGTCTTTGGGANACATGACTTCTCATGATCACATTCATGTTTTACAATGAAATTATCGCACAACAATACCACCCAATGAACCTCATTAACTAATTTCGTCGTCATGACCTGTACTTCCATCACCTGCGCATAACTTTGAATCATTGTTATACTCCCATTCATCATTAAATCCATCGAACCTGGATCAGGATAATGCTATGAACATACTGTCTTCCTTAAGTTTCCACGGGGCCAAGTACACCTTCCACATGCTATATTCCATGTGTGGACCTGCTTCACAATCAGAGTTAATGGTTATCGAGCCTTCAACATGAACTGAAGAGACTTGAGGTTGTCCAGTCGAGAGCTTGAGGTGATGAAGTGACGGAAATAATGCATCTGCATGAGATTTCCACGCGCTTTCCTCCAAGCACCCCTTACGTGGACCCCAAGGGACCCACCCATTCTCCTAGCCCCTTTCATTATGGAGGGGTTACATGTCTTACCTGCCCACAAACTCCCAAGCAACCTAGGGATAAACCAATGGCTCTATTATCCAGTTCATCTGCTTCCTTGTTGTTTTCTCTTAGTATGTGAAAAAATTTAACAAAGATATTGGAAAGAGAAAGTCAAACCCTTTTTATGAGGTATTTTAATTTAATCTCCTTTGGATTGGAGCCGGTGACAAAATATTGTATGGTATTTTTAAAATCCCCCACTATATTCAACTGCATGATCTGCTTCTGAAGTGCTAATTACACCCCTTAATAGACCACATCGGATTTTGCATTATTGTTTAACAAAAGTCCAATTCTTTAATTCCTTTGGGGCCATACAACACCCCCCTGCACCTACCTCCCCTGGGTTTCCTTTTGACACCCCATCAAAGCAGAGAGTATACCCTGAATGAGAGGAAATCCAATTACTAAAATCCAACACTGATACTCGAAGCTGCCAGGATGGTCTTTGGGAAATGGTAGTGGAGATTATCACTTAGATATCTAGTTTGGCTATCCAATTTTCCACCTCCGGATCCAATTTTTGAACTTTTTCCACTATAATTCTCTTGGAATTCATATATTCAACCATTTTCCCCATAACATAAGTCACTATAGAGGATGAAGGCAAGAGTTTATTTTTGAAGATGGCTTTATTTATAGCCAACCAGAATTGTCAGCATACAAATTTTGAAGATGCTTTCCATGTTCTCTGAAACAAAGATTTCCCATAAAAAGATCCCTGATATGCAAATCCCCATTTCCCCACAAGGGACTTACATGTTGTTGGCCAATATATTTTATGATACATCTCCAATAACACCAAGTTCCATACCCATTTGGAGTACTCACATTCAAGGAATATATGTTGTGATGATTCTAATGCTTTTTTACATAATTCACATCTAAATGGTCCCTTGAAACCTCTCTTGCTCAGATTATCCCCCATTAGCAATTTCTTTTGGGCTAAGATTCAAAAAAAATTATTGACTTTAGGAAGCCCATAATTATTCCATACACTTCACCATACATTTGATTTTTTAGGGAATGAGAGTCACCCAAACAAATCCTTATATCCTTCCTTCACTAAATAACCATTCTTTCCCCATCCTCGACTGTCTCTTTGTTGGTGATGAATCGAGGTTGCTCCTTTAAGTGATATAAGAAAGGTCTAAGCAATTTGAGTGAGATGAGATGGAATTGGACCCAAATACCATCCCAAGAAAACCCCATTAGATTTCCATGCCAATATGTCATGAAGGGAGACTTTGCGTTGGATTAAAATCCATTGTCGAAGAGGCTCCAAAGATACATCATCTCTCAAGAGGATTGAGCCAATAATTCGATCGCACCAAAGTTTAATAGTCTTCCCATTCCTCAGGAACCAATTAAGAGAGTCCCAAAAGTAGGGAAAAGAGGCCCTAAGCAATTTCCATATAAGTGATCCTACCTACCTTCTTGGAGTAGCATCTAAACAACACTTTCTATTACTTGAGAAGTAATTTTGACACAAAGCTCTCTTCCACCAATCATTGTCTCTCATCACTAATCTCCACAGAAGTTTTGATTCCAGGGAAATATTTACCAATTCAGGGTCTCTAACTCCAAGGCCTCCATTGTCTTTAGGAGAGAAAACAATACTTCAATTTACCAAGTGAAATTTCCTTGAGTTAGATTTACCACCTTGCCACAAGAATTTTCGGATTTCTTGAGTCATAGCCTTCTTAATTCCAACTGGTGCCAATAATGTAGAAAATTGATATATTATAAATGAAGAGAGAATAGATTTAACAAGCACCACTCTACCTGTTGGGTTCAACCAAACTGGTCCCCATATTTCAAACTAATCTTTTATTTTCTATAGTATGTCTTGCCAAGCTTACCATGGAATAAATTTCAAGATGATCAACATTCCCAACTACTTGAAAAATTTTCAATCAACTGAGAAAGAGAATTGTAGGATGTGAGCTATACCCTTCTGTGTATTGGCGTTGACATTCCATGCATAAATTAGCTTTTTATTTGTTGATTAAACCACCTGATATCAATGCATATTGATCCAATACAAGCTTAAATCGATGATAAATTATTTTTAAAGCTCCTCCTATTAGCAGAGTATCATCAACAAATTGTGAGAGGTTTATTCTTTTAACACCTCTGGAAGTTCTAAGACCTTCCATATTTCCTGAAACTTGTTCCTTCTCTAATATTTTATTTAAAGCTTCAACCATGAGAACATATAACATAGGGGATAGAGGGCATCCTTTCTTTGGACCCCCGAAGACTTTGAGTAAGGGCGTTGGTCTTCCATTAATCAATGGAGCAATCAAGCGTTTTTTTATGCAGGAACCAATCCAAGAAATGAAGGATTGATTGAAACAAAATTTATGATTGATGAGAAAATCAAATTTTATGATGGACCAACATCTTATGTAAAAATGAACACTGAAGTCATCTGGTCCAGGCGCTTTATCCAGGTTGAACTATTTTATAGTTCCAAATACCTCCTCTTCCGAGATTGGTATTTTCAGTTCCAGTTTATTGTGGTGATAATTCTCCCCCTGTAGACAGGTTGAGTTCCCCTCACTCGGGTTTATTACAAGTGATACATCCTCTAACAAATGGAAACTAACATCCTCCTAAATAACTATCCTATTTTCTTGTGGGATGTTTGAGAGAGAAGGAGAGAAGGTATATGCACTTGATTACTTACGTTTTTCCTCGGTTTTCCAATGGTTGAGCTCCAATTCAAGTAATTCCCTCACAAAGTCAAACCTGTAAGAACAAAGAAACCTCCTTCTACTACTATCTATGATTAGGTAACAGAAACCCTACCTATTGATAACTTACACAAAGTGATCAAATAGACAAGAATTGAATAAGAAAGTATAATAGAAATAGGCCAAGTTCTTATATTCAATGAAAAGAAAGAAGTTTACAACCTAATGATGTTGCAATACTCCAAGATTCTTTATTCAACCCTTGAACATGAATCCAACTCAACTTCTTAAAATAAACAAAGGTTTGTCTCTCCTTGACAAGATCATAAGTTTGATATGCTTCTTTTCCATTCCCTCTCACTCTGAAATGGCCTGGTTATATAGATGCAGAAAAGGATAACCATTAGGATAGACCAGGAGTGTAGTTGAGGATAAGGTGGATTAGGTTAGGATTTGAGTTATATTCATGGTTATACTTGCTCCAAGATAGGATGGAAGGATTCTCAAATCATATCTTGATGAAAACAAGAAAACAAACCTAGAACCATCCATAACTTCCTCGAAGATTCCTCCTAGATTCATGGATTTTGACCAAATATGCTTGGATGATCCCATAGAGAGGTGTACAGGGCATCCAGGACACCCCCTAGCATTACGGACACCCCACTTCATGGAAAGGGGGAGTCCATGTTCAAACAGAGCCAGGATTGAGTGGAAAAGGTCAGATTTGCAGGGTTTTAAAGGTGTCTTCTTCTTCTTGATGCTCAAGGGGATGTAATGGATCATTCTTGCATGGTGTTGAGGTGGTGAAACTCAAGAGAAGTGCAACAAATAAGATACAACACTTAGTATAATGGACCATGGAATTTGCAACACTTGCGACACCAAGTAGAGTGAAGTGCGACAATTTATGAAACTTAGCAAAGTGTGACACAATGGTGTATAAAATATGCCCCCCAAAGTGTGAGATCTGAGGAGAAAAATGATGGATGAAACGTTTTGTAATAATGTGGAATCAAGGGAATAAAGTTAGAAGACCTATCAAAAAAGAAATAAAACATCCATCAATATACATATATCATCCCCGAGGTAGGCATACCCATACTCAGAATAATCTAACTCAAAGCATGGTCACCGACCAATACACTGCGGATCCATTAAAGCATTGACTAAGGATATGGCCACCAAAAATACAAAATGGATCCATATCTTTATGAATTTATCAAAATGTAGCCACGAGATTGTACACAGTGGAGATACAACATGACAGAACATAGCCAAAGACCAGGATCTATGTCACAGTATGTATCACATCTCCATAATCTCCATCATAGCCCGGGGAAGGTAGATAACAAAAAATGAGTGTTTACTGGATAGTCCCCCCAGGGTCTTCAATCCTGATCTCGAATAGTACGAATCTATCCATGTGAATATAGGTCTTGACGTCGAACATGGTAGAAACCGCTTTATTACTGGTCAATAATGTATACCATTAACAAGCGCGAGGGAAATCACCAGTGATGACAATGACTCCCAATGTACCCTAGTACATCCCAACGAATGTGAATAGATGGTATGAAGTAGAACACTCGTGGAATCAATCGATCGAGGTTCAATGATGTAGACCCACTATCAAAAGAGAGGAAACCTTCCATTGAGGCATGTAGGATCCAAGGTACTAATTGGTTTCTAAGTATAATTCCTAGATAATGTGTTGATTTTGAAAGAAATAGACTTGTCGAAGGAGGGGCATGATGTATCACCCATCATTGACATGAAAAGAATAAGGATAGTGATGAATAATGATGGATCAAATGATGGTGAATTGACACAGGTGTGAAAATGTAAAGGTTGACTTCCCTTGAACATATGGCGACACAATGAATGACTTGGCAGCATTGAATCAACAAAGCATGAATACCAAGTATGATGATGTGACGACAACCAATGGATCTCTTCGAAGGAGTCGAAAGAGTATGCCAATGCATGGAATGAGAGGACAACCAAGGGTTCTATTATGAAGGAGTCAAAAGAGTATGATGACACAAAAGATTCAAACAAGTGCCATGTCCAAGGGCGGCATCAAGATACCATAAATGAAAGACTTGACGCACTTCTCAAAATTCCCCCCCACCGAGATAGGAAAGTACCTCTTTGTTTCTTAGTGAGCTTGAGGAGGATAAAAAATGCTCGGTATAAGCTCATCTTTGATGAGTCCCATATTCACATGTTTAACGAACCTGAAGAAGGAAGGGTTCGGTCCCATATGGGTCCTTCCTTGTGTATATTTTACGAGTCCGAGGAAATAAAACTCGATGGTCTTTTAATATTTCGAGAGTCTGAAAAGATTTAGAAAGAAGACTCCAAATGGAAATTTTCTTTAAATTAGTCTCAATGGCTCAAAAACGTATAAAACGATACCTAGGAGAAATCTTCTAATCATGCTTGACTAGAGTGTTCCTTTTTCATAAATAGTTTGATGAGACCGAAAAAAAGATAAACTACCACTCAATAGACATTCTTTCTAATTCACTTTAATGAGTGTGAAAGACAACAAGATCGCTCGAAAATATATTTGTTTTTTAAGGAGTTCAAAAAGATTTTAAAGACTTTTCCGTAATGAGGTCCTTTTTCATAAAGTAGTACTTTCGAAGCCGAAAAGGAGATAAACCAAACATCGAAAGACACCCTTTATAACCCTTTTAATGAGAGTGAAAGGAGACAAGTTCACTTGGAAATCTTTTCATGTTTAGGGAGTTTGAAAAAAATTTAAAGGAGACTCCAAAGAGTTCCTTTTTCATATAGATTTTATGAGTCTAAAAAAGAGATAAAAGTGTACTTGGTAACCTATTCTCATGTATTAATGAGAATGAGAAAGAACACAGACTAATCTTGTTCTAGAAAAGACTACTACATTATGATGGGAATGACCCACGAGTAAGGATCACTCCTAGCAACGTGTATTTGTAGAGGTGTTTCGCCTCCATCTTGCATGCTAGAAGCTAGTGGGTCCCCTCCAGCATGATGTCTAGAGGCTAGAGACCTTCCCCCCAAGTGTTGTTTCCTTTGATGACTCTTCTTGTTTCCTCGTTTAGGCGTCTGGTTACTAATGGGAACAATTTCACTAGGCGAAGGAAAGGAAAGTTAAAGTACACAGCCTAGAGTGAGACTTGATTTGAATGGAGGGGGTATGTTTCATTTGTTAATGAGGTTGATAGAGACAATGAACTATGCTCGTCGATACTAAGTACTACCAAAGGATCACATGATTCTAAGGATTTTCACACATGAGTTGAAATCATATTGAATGTGGCAACCTGTGGGATGACGAGAGCAGGTGAAGGAAAAACCCCCATGAGTGAGGAATCCTTAAGGAGACCTAGTCCTATGCTCTCAAGAATAGACTAACCTAGAAAATGAAAATCAGTCACTGTCGCATTATGGAGATCTGGAGTTATATAGTCTAGTTGGTCAACAGTGATAATTTTTCCTTGATGGGGAAATCGTAAGACACAAAACACCGTAGATGTGATGGCAGTCATTGCATAGAACCAACTAAAACCAAGTAACCAATTTTAATCCAGGGGAACGTCAACTAATTCGATATAGATAGAAACAGTCTTACTCTTCAATGTCACAATGAAAGATTACAAAAGTTCATGAGGATGGAAACCACGTCTATCAAATGATTTCAAGGTGGTAGGAGATTGACTAAGTTTAGTAGAACCGAGAGCTTTCCAACAATACAAAGACATGACATAGGTGGAGGCTCCCTCATCCAAAACAATATGATGGAGGTTATTTCCACCAAGCAAAATTTGAATTTGGAATGCTAAGTGGTGGGAAAGCCTCTCCTTAAAATGATCTAGATTGAATGTGATCAGGTTCGACTCCTTTGGATCTATGGATCCAATGGCTGACAACAGGGTTTTATGTTGACTGGTACAATGCTATAGAACTCCGAGGGAAGACATGGTACAAGGCACCTGTGCCAAATATTCAACAATGTTGTAGTTTTGGGAAGCATGGGAATTTGGATTAAATGTCACTTTTCGAATTACACTCTTGGGCATTTGCAACACTGCATCAGAGGTTGGATTCTCAATATGAAGAGGATTGGAAGATGGAGGAGGAGTGGAAGTGGAGGTTTGATCGACAACATTTCATTTAGTTTGATCACCCGGAGGAGTGTCGTAAGTGTTTGCTCAAGTTTTCACATTAACTGCCTTAAACATGTACACCTCATAGGAATTTGACGAAGCATCCCCTTGGTGGGAATGACCTGCATTGCCCCCTTGTGGAGGGTCAGGATTTTGTGCAACTAGATTTTGCTTCTGAACCGGTTGGGAGGTGTAGATTTTAATCTTGTACAATATTTANTGGAATCAATCGATCGAGGTTCAATGATGTAGACCCACTATCAAAAGAGAGGAAACCTTCCATTGAGGCATGTAGGATCCAAGGTACTAATTGGTTTCTAAGTATAATTCCTAGACAATGTGTTGATTTCGAAAGAAATAGACTTGTCGAAGGAGGGGCATGATGTATCACCCATCATCGACATGAAAAGAATAAGGATAGTGATGAATAGTGATGGATCAAATGATGGTGAACTGACACAGGTGTGAAAATGTAAAGGTTGACTTCCCTTGAACATATGGCGACACAATGAATGACTTGGCAGCATTGAATCAACAAAGCATGAATACCAAGTATGATGATGTGACGACAACCAATGGATCTCTTCGAAGGAGTCGAAAGAGTATGCCAATGCATGGAATGAGAGGACAACCAAGGGTTCTATTATGAAGGAGTCAAAAGAGTATGATGACACAAAAGATTCAAACAAGTGCCATGTCCAAGGGCGACATCAAGCTACCATAAATGAAAGACTTGATGCACTTCTCAAAATTCCCCCCCACCGAGATAGGAAAGTACCTCTTTGTTTCTTAGTGAGCTTGAGGAGGATAACAAATGCTTGGTATAAGCTCATCTTCGATGAGTCCCATATTCACATGTTTAATGAACCTGAAGAAGGAAGGGTTCGGTCCCATATGGTTCCTTCCTTGTGTATATTTTACGAGTCCAAGGAAATAAAACTCGATGGTATTTTAATATTTCGAGAGTCTGAAAAGATTTAGAAAGAAGACTCCAAATGGAAATTTTCTTGAAATTAGTCTCAAGGGCTCAAAAACGTATAAAACGATGCCTAGGAGAAATCTTCTAATCATGCTTGACTAGAGTGTTCCTTTTTCATAAATAGTTTGATGAGACCGAAAAAAATATAAACTACCACTCAATAGACATGCTTTCTAATTCACTTTAATGAGTGTGAAAGACAACAAGATCCCTCGAAAATATATTTGTTTTTTAAGGAGTTCAAAAATATTTTAAAGACTTTTCCGTAATGAGGTCCTTTTTCATAAAGTAGTACTTTCAAAGCCGAAAAAGAGATAAACCAAACATCGAAAGACACCCTTTCTAACCCTTTTAATGAGAGTGAAAGGAGACAAGTTCACTTGGAAATCTTTTCATGTTTAGGGAGTTTGAAAAAAAATTAAAGGAGACTCCAAAGAGTTCCTTTTTCATATAGATTTTACGAGTCTGAAAAAGAGATAAAAGTGTACTTGGTAACCTATTCTCATGTATTAATGAGAGTGAGAAAGAACACAGACTAATCTTGTTCTAGAAAAGACTACTACATTATGATGGGAATGACCCACGAGTGAGGATCACTCCTAGCAACGTGTGTTTGTAGAGGTGTTTCGCCTCCATCTTGCATGCTAGAAGCTAGTGGGTCCCCTCCAGCATGATGTCTAGAGGCTAGAGACCTTCCCCCCAAGTGTTGTTTCCTTTGATGACTCTTCTTGTTTCCTCGTTTAGGCGTCTGGTTACTAATGGGAACAATTTCACTAGGCGAAGGAAAGGAAAGTTAAAGTACACAGCCTAGAGTGAGACTTGATTTGAATGGAGGGGGTATGTTTCATTTGTTAATGAGGTTGATAGAGACAATGAACTATGCTCGTCGATACTAAGTACTACCAAAGGATCACATGATTCTAAGGATTTTCACACATGAGTTGAAATCATATTGAATGTGGCAACCTGTGGGATGACGAGAGCAGGTGAAGGAAAAACCCCCATGAGTGAGGAATCCTTAAGGAGACCTAGTCCTATGCTCTCAAGAATAGACTAACCTAGAAAATGAAAATCAGTCACTGTCGCATTATGGAGATCTGGAGTTATATAGTCTAGTTGGTCAACAGTGATAATTTTTCCTTGATGGGGAAATCGTAAGACACAAAACACCGTAGATGTGATGGCAGTCATTGCATAGAACCAACTAAAACCAAGTAACCAATTTTAATCCAGGGGAACGTCAACTAATTCGATATAGATAGAAACAGTCTTACTCTTCAATGTCACAATGAAAGATTACAAAAGTTCATGAGGATGGAAACCACGTCTATCAAATGATTTCAAGGTGGTAGGAGATTGACTAAGTTTAGTAGAACCGAGAGCTTTCCAACAATACAAAGACATGACATAGGTGGAGGCTCCCTCATCCAAAACAATATGATGGAGGTTATTTCCACCAAGCAAAATTTGAATTTGGAATGCTAAGTGGTGGGAAAGCCTCTCCTTAAAATGATCTAGATTGAATGTGATCAGGTTCGACTCCTTTGGATCTATGGATCCAATGGCTGACAACAGGGTTTTATGTTGACTGGTACAATGCTATAGAACTCCGAGGGAAGACATGGTACAAGGCACCTGTGCCAAATATTCAACAATGTTGTAGTTTTGGGAAGCATGGGAATTTGGATTAAATGTCACTTTTCGAATTACACTCTTGGGCATTTGCAACACTGCATCAGAGGTTGGATTCTCAATATGAAGAGGATTGGAAGATGGAGGAGGAGTGGAAGTGGAGGTTTGATCGACAACATTTCATTTAGTTTGATCACCCGGAGGAGTGTCGTAAGTGTTTGCTCAAGTTTTCACATTAACTGCCTTAAACATGTACACCTCATAGGAATTTGACGAAGCATCCCCTTGGTGGGAATGACCTGCATTGCCCCCTTGTGGAGGGTCAGGATTTTGTGCAACTAGATTTTGCTTCTGAACCGGTTGGGAGGTGTAGATTTTAATCTTGTACAATATTTA
>JZKD02S1718569.1:690908-704360 GCA_000966675.3 Picea glauca
GATACTTTAAATTTTGCTATCATTGTGTACTCCTCCACCACCTCTGGTGGGATCCTCCAAGTCTCTGCCACCTTTTCTTGGATTTCTTATAGGTATGTCTTGAATATGCTGGTATTTTACGGTCTTTATCTTGTGACAGTTGTGTGCCACAATGATTCATACTGTGTTGCATGACAACTTCCAATTATCTGACAAAACATGGTGTATTTGGGGTGCTTCCAACCCACTAGTGAAATCAATATAATGATCCAGGAGTAATAGAACTCCATTCCTACATCCTGGGCATCCTTGAAATCATCCAAAAATAATTTAAGCAAATATGGGCTCCAGATTAATAAACTTCCCTTCACGCATTGCATGGTTGTTGCTGTTACGTTTGCTGGCACTGCCTCCTTACGAAACTTCCTAAGTAATTTACAGGCCATGAGTTTGGTTTCTAGCTATGTTTCTGGTTCACCTATCCTATTGATAATGATCCCCTTGGATCCTCTCTCTGTCCCATAAATCTACTTCATCTCTTCTGCCAAGGCTTTCTCATTGGTCTTGTCATCAAGGAATTGAGCAAGTTTCTCACCATTAGTTGGTATACCTATTATTTTGGCTATCAAGTCAACATCGATGGAAACTTGGGTATCCAGCCACATAATACCTCCATGTATTATTTCCAGTAACTGCTTGATGCAGTTATTTACGTCCTTGCCTCTGTCAAAGTGCAGGATCTCCAACAGGTTCAATATACATGTATTATATAGCCCTTGTATCCATTGTTTAGGTTCCATTATGGGCACTCTTGTCACATTGACCCCTCTTATTTCTAGGTATACCTACTGCACTAAATATGGGAATTTATCGGTGTCCCTTACATCATGGTCCAAATAACGCAGTTTATCTACACATCCAATTAAGTCCATGATAATATTTATGCAATGCAAAGTAACACATGGTTACCTCTTGTTGCTTTCGAGGGGATATATGGACCTGTTGTTTTCCCTTCCTCTTTCTTGGCACACTTGAGGGACCTGCTTCCTGATATGTTTTCTCTTCCTCCTCTTCCTCTTCACTAGCTTCCTGCTATGCAGTGGTCTCTTCTATTGGTGTTTGTTCCTAATGTGATTGCTCTGTGCTATATTGAGTCCTCGGATTGTTAGACTCAGTCCTTTCCTCATCTAATTCTTCTGTGGGATGAACTGTTTCCTATGTCAGGTTTGGCTCTACTACTGTGTTTGGTGGGTCAATCTGCATCTGTTCTATTTTCTCCTCGACCAATGTTTAGCTCACTGGTTCTGGGGAAGGAATGACGTCAATATCCACCACTCCCTTCATCTGCGTAGGGTTCTCGACCTCCATTGCTAGCTCCGACGATGACCTGTTGTTCCTGCGAGTTCTCCTCGACATATGGTTGGGTGATTAAACTTTGGGTGGTGCCATCGTGATGGAATCTAAATGGGTTTGCATCTAAAATCTCATTGTCAACTTGATAAATCATGGGTTTTATTCTTTTCTTCTCGCTACGTAGCTCTGCGTTCACTCAAATTCACAATGTGGCCTATCAAACCCTAATTTTGCTTCTAAAGTGCTGTCATAAATGATCCAAATATTGCTAGGAATGCTTTCTCCACTGTTGTAAATGTTTGTTTCGTGCCTTCCTTTTTCTGGTGATTGGTTTTTCTTTTTCCCGACTTTGCCATTTTCCAATGCGTTGTATTTTTCTACTGTGATCTATCTCTGGCGCATGATTATTTCCTTATGTAGTATATATCCTATGCACAATATCTTCACTTCTTGTCACCCTGACTTTCTGTCTGCTGTGCAATGTCATTCTCAATTATTTGTGTATCACTTATTCCTCTACCTACCTTTTTTTGGTCTTTTCTTCATTTTTCTAGTTTTCTCTTAATTTTTATTTCTGTTAACACCCTTTTCTTTTCTTTCTCTTCCTTTTCTTCCTACTATATACAATATGCAGAAGTCTACTTGCTGTGCTGCAACTACTAAGAGTTAGTGGGTCAACTGTCCCTCTACAGTTTCAGTCGACTACCATTCACCAATCCTTGAACTTCCTTTCCTGCTAAATTCTGTAGTTGTACAACACCTCCATATGCGATAGAATTTATCTGGTATGGCCCTAGACAATGCATTCTAAGCTTTCCCATGTGCTGCAAATATTTACTGTCATAGAGGAGAACTAGATCTCCTTCCTTAAAATTCTTCTTCTTTATATGTCTGTCATGCCATGCTTTATCCTTTTCTTTCTGTACCTCTTAATGGAAACCTGCTATGATTATGTCTTCTTCCAATTCCATAAGTTGAGCCAATATTTCCTGTGTTGTGCCCATTTCTGTCATATCTGTAATTGCTGCATTAATGCACAGAATTGGTATCAAATAATCTAAGGGAACTACTACTTCTTGTCCATACACCAACCTATAAGGTGTATGCCCTATTATCTTCTTGCATGTAGTCTTGTAAGCCCATAGTACTGCTGGTACCTTAAAATCCTAGTCATCCCTGTTTACATTGCAAATCTTTGTAAAGGCGTTCTCCAAAATCTTGTTAAAGGCTTCCACTGTTTCATTTTCTTGAGGATGATAAGGAGTTCTCTTCTGATGATGTATCTCAAATTCTTCCACTGTTCCCCTTATGAAATTCTTATAATATCTTGTATGACCAAGTGTACTCTTCAACTGGTGCACTGACTTCAGTGGTGGTAAGTTAACTATGACAACAATTTTAGCAGGATCAACCAGTAGACCATGTTTACACACCACATGCCCTAACAAAATACCAAAAGGTGCTCTGAAAATACATATCTTAAAATTCAATGATATCTGACACTGTCTGCATCTATCCAACATCACCCTTAATACTTCAACACGATCCTTCAATAAACTAAACACCGTCCAATCATCCAAGTAAACCTCTAAAAATTTATGAATAAAGTCCTTAAAGGATGCTACTACTACTCTTGAAAAAATTGTTGGTGCATTCTTCAACCCAAATGGCATGATTGTATACTAAAATGATCCCCACTCTGTAGAAAATGTAGTCTTGTGTCTATCTTCTGGTGCTATCCTAATCTAATGGTATATTGAAAATCCATCTGTAAATGAATAAGCTTCTTGACCCCCTACATTCTCCAAAGCTTTGTCTATAAATGGGGTAGGAAAATGATCATGTAGGAAAGAAACATTCAATTTTCTCAAATCTACATAAATCCTAATCCCTCGCTTATTTTACTACACCACAATAGGAATGATACATTTTGATTCTTCCACGGGTTCTATGACACCAACTTCTAGCATCTTGTCAATTTCTCCCTTCACTTTCTCTTTGTATATTGGATTCAATCTATAAGGTCTCTGTCTTATGGGTCTGGCTTCTGGTTTCAAAGGGATTTTCATCTCTCCTAGCTCTCCTGCTAATCCATTCATCTCTGAGAATGTCGTTGGGAATAAGTCACTGTACTCACGCAGTAACTCTATGATTATTTATACTTTTTGATTATCCCAATAATCTCCAATGATTTCCATATTTGGGTTTTCTAAAGTTCAAATGTTTACCTTCTTGATATTCAAGGGTGCAACATAATCTTATGAAACTAGCTTTGGTCCTTCTACTTCCCTTTCTCCTTCAAATTCAGGGATCTGGATATTGCGCGGGTTATCCTCTACTGGATCTTCTACTTCTACAACATGATAACAATGTAGCAGTTGTTTAACTGTATGTCTAACCTTCTTCTGATATGTTGGTATTATTGCAAATTCTTGTTCTTCAAATATCTTGTCTCTTACCACTTTAATCGTTGTATCTATCTCTAGACTTTCATGCTCAAAGGAAAATGTAACTACAAAATTCTGTTGTATATCTTCCTAGTTTGTAGTTTCTCTACGCTCTTCCTGTTCTATGTACCAGTTCTTTGGGATGCCTTCTAATGTGTGAATAAAGTGGTGTGGCCATTATTCTGGTGTTACTAATCTCCATTGAACCATGCACTTATCTATATGTTCTTTAGGTTTTCCAAATCCCTCATATTTCTCCTCATATCTATGCTTCTGTTCTGCGCCAAATCTGATGCGCAGTAACCTTTTGCATTGAAACCAATTGTTGATCTTATCCTTGTGTGTTCCGCACCAATGGGAAGGTTTAGATTTAAAAAAAATATCTAATACTGATAATCTATGACTTTCTACTACTTCTGGTTTAAGCTTCATAAAACATTCTTCTAAGTCATTCATACCATAAAAATTAGGAGGATGTCTTACCTCTGAACCAATCCATCTCAACGCGCGTGTCATTCTGACTCATCTTTTGGTGGATAATGTTGATGATTACATCTGCATGAGACATCCTCCAGGACACAGATTGAGTGATTTGGCCTGTGAAGAATCCCATGAGCTGGGTGTGCCCATGATATGGGTGTGTAGTTCCTCTTTGAGAAGGAGATGGAACGTTGTGTGCCCCTGTGTAGGGAAGATGCCCATGAGTTGGGTGTGTCATTCTCTCTGAGACAGAGATGAAACACTATGTGCCCCTGAGAAGGGAATATTCCCATGATTTGGGTGTGTCATTTTCTCTGAGACAGAGATGAAACGTTGGGTGGTCCTGAGAAGGGAAGATGCCCATGAGATGGTTGTATCGTTTGAGATGAAACGATGCGTACTCATGTGAGGGGTGAAGGAGCCCATGTGATGGGATTACTGTTCTCCTCTGTGTAGAGAGTTGAGGTGATGTGGTACTCCAGATGATTCTCCTATGAGATGTAGTGAGATAGAATATCTGTTGAGTAGGACGTGCCTGTGGCTGAGCATAGGTGAATGTGATCCTAGTCACTGAGCACTAGTGAGTTTGATTCTCTTGTGAGACACAGTGAGATAGAGATGTGGACATCCCTGTAGTTGAGCACAGATGGATGTGCTCCTAGTGGATGAGCACTAGTGGGTGTATGAGATCCCTTGCTATATTTTCCAAGAGTCAGACTTACCTGTAACCCTAGTTGTGATGTAAAGGGTACCGATCGGGCCCACCATAAAGTGAAAGATAATAAATGTAAAAGATAATTAATGTAAAAGATAATTAATATGGTAATTATTAATTATATTTTGAGTTATTGAGGTGGGCCCTATTGTGCCAATAGACACATCATTTGATGTGATAAGTCTTGTATAAATAAAGGCTAATCCCCATTAAGGAAACACACTTAACATTGTGTCATCTCATGATTTTAGAAGTTGTGGTATGAAATTATGAGAATTACAACACCCTCTTGTGTGCTAAGTTTGGTGATGGTGTGGGAGGTATTTCTCTTGAGAATATATTAAAGGATTGGCTGGGTTTTCTTCCCTTGTTGAGAAGGGTTTCCCAGGATACTTCTTGTGTTCTTGTGAATGGTTATTCTTCTTGTGATATTGGTTTACTGCAATAGTTATGGTTCAAGTTTATGCTAAACAACACGAAAATAAAAAATTTATCAGCTTACCATAAAATCAACATGGTATCAGAGAAGACTTGAAGAAGATTATTGCACATCAAGGTTGAAGGCAAGGGATGCCAAATATCTGTTATAGGTATAAAGGGAAGAGGGCCAAACCTCTCTTTAAAAATTCTGTGGTAAATGTTGAGGCTGAACCCCTCTTAATTCCATTGTGAAGGTTGAGGCTGGCCGTAGGCCTGGCTGAGCCCTGTTGAAGACCATAGAAGGAGACTGAATCAAGGGAGAAGCCCCTCTAAGGCTTCTATAGAGGACCCTAACAAAATACTCTTAATGAAGAAGGGCCAGACCCTTTCTGAAGTGAAATATAAGGCTACCACATCCCAGAATATAAGGTGGTATTCGGCCTAAAATTGTAGACATGTGGTAGCGAACAACTGAGGTAGTATTCATATCTTTCTGAGGTGAATTTCAAAGCTGCCACATCCAAAATAACCCCTACGACAGAGACCCTAAAACAACATATCTACAGGAGGAGGAGGATCAGGCCGAGGCTGCTAGCAGAGCTACGTTTTGTGGGAAGTAAAGTGAAGGTTGTTAGCCATGTTTTTTCTATAGCAAACCACAGACTTTGAGGGCCATTGAATTTTTTTAGTAGAAGACCTCAAATCCGTAGACTAAAGATCTCAAGTCTAATGTAAATCATGTCTCAATCCTCACTAATGAGCTCAACAACAAACCGATTTTCCTGTTGAGATGTTTGGAGCTGCAAGAGCTGTAAACTTAAATGCCCCCTATTTAGTCAATTGTTGTTAGGTTTTCATCTCTATAGAATGGTGCATGGAGCCCCCTCATTAGCAGATTTTTGAGAATATTCACGGTGGCAAGAGATTAAGAATATTTTGATATGATATTAAAGGTGCTACAAGAAAATGGAAATATGCTCCTCCCTGTGGAGACAACGGGTGTGATACAAAGTGAGAGGTGATGTTATGAGGCCAGGTGATAATTTTGGTGAGCTATGAAGACGATGTGATAGATGACACATTTGAAAAATTATCAAACATAAAGTACTGTCCAAATAATGAAAGCTTGGAGACAGTTGATGTGAGAGCTAGTAATGTGCAAAGAAAGCAACATTAGCCACCCCAAGAGAAGTCAAGGAATATCATTGCTCATTATGACATTGACAAACAAGCAGAATATCCATTGGTGTACACTCTCAGGTATGCACTTGTATATATTATTTGCATCATTGTCATAAGGGTACTTGCATGAGGAAGGAACCCTTGGTGCAATCATGGATTCAGAAGGATCTCAGTGCATTCAGAGGAACAACACACTATAAGTGAAGACTCCAGGTTTGATTTTTTTAATTAACATGCCTCTAACCCACATTTCTAAGGTTGATACATTACAAGTAGGTATTGTAGCTATGACAACAATCCTTTCATTGTTTTGATTATAGATATGTACTCATGAATCTCCTCTAGGAGATATTCTTGTCTTTTTTCCTTTCGTCTGTTTCCTTGTTCCAGGCAGGTTAACAGTAAAGGAAAATGGTTATCCTTCAGACTTCAGAGGGAGTCACATGAGGGAGTCAAAACTATTTGAGAAGAAGGAAAAGACAATACCTTCTCCCCTTCAGCAGTTCATAGGGAGACAATTATTGATCCAATTGCTCCAGTTGATATTCCCAGAAACATTGCAGTAGGCCATGAAGAGCTTGTCTAAGCTCAACAAACTCTGCAAGGGGTAGAGGGACATGAAAATAATGAAGTGTCGAGAAATATAAAGAAATATTTCTAGCCAGAAGATTCCAAAAAAAAAGTGAGTTGTCTATGATGAGACATTTGATCCAGTAGCTCGATACACTTCCATCCGTACTATCATCCATTAGTTGGAAACTACATCAGATGGATGTAAAAACAACCTTTCTCAATTGTGAGATTAAGGAAGAAGTTTACATCAAGTAGCTAGAAGCATTCATGATATACAAACGAGAAATCTCATCTGTACAGGTTGAAGAAATCCCTGTATGGACTAGAGAAGACACCTCATGCTTGGTACAAGAATATGGATGGATTCTTGATGAGTTTGGGTTTCAGCAAGAGTGTTGCTAATCCAAACCTATATTATTACATTGTTGGTGACGAGAGCCTGATTTTGGTGAATTATTCAGGAAGCCTTGTTGTTGAATACAAGCAAGCTTTGACTTCTAATTTTGAGATGAAGGATATAGATATGATGCATACTTCTTGGGACAAGAAGAATGGCAGAGTACTGATGCGATTTTCCTGAGTCAAGGAAAATATACAGTGGGGATATTAATGAAGTTCAGTATGACAGAATGAAAATCCATGCCTACACCAATGGTGATGGATTTGAAGAAAATGAATGATGATGATTCAGATGAGATTGATCCACAACTGATTGGATCACTGATGTATTTGGTTAACATCAGACCCAATATATTCTATGCAGTGAATGTACTTAGTGAATTCATGAGTCATCTGAGACAGACTCACTGGATAACAATGAAACATGTATTGATATATCTATGAGGCACAATTGGATATGGCTTGAGATATGCCTCCAGTGTAGACCTGAGTTTGCAGGTATATGCCGATTGGGCAGGGAGCGTAATGGACTAGAAGAGAACATCTGGTTGTTGTTTTACCTTGGGGTCTACCATGGTTTCTGGTGCAACGGGAAATAGAGATTTTTGGCCTTGAGTACCACAAAATCAAATTATATAGCATTGAGTGTGGCATTCCATGAAGCAGTGTGGCTTTGCAAGGTTATGACAGATTTATTTGATCATGAGATGGATCCTATTATTATTCATTGTGATAACCAGAGCTGTGTGAAGATCTCTGAGAAACCTGTGTTTTGTGATAGATCTAAACACATTGAGATAAAGTATCATTATATCAAAGACATGATGCAGAGGAAATAAGTACACATTCAATGCCTTCCTACACATGAGCATACTGCAGATATTTTCACCAAATCGCTTGCCAAGACGAAGTTTGAGTACTTTCGTGAGAGACTTGGCCCGGTGAAGAATACCTCCCTAGTTGAGAAGAAGTATTGATGACTACAACCAAGATGAAGTTCGAGTACTTCCGAGCGAGACTTGGCCTGATGGAGAATGCCTCCCTATATGAGAGGGAGTGTTGATGATTACAGCTACATGAGACATCCTACAGGACACAGACTGTGTGAGTCAACCTGTGAGGAAGCCCATGATTTGGGTGTGCCCATGAGATGGGTGTGTATTTCCTCTCTAAGAAGGAGATGGAACGTTGTGTGCCCCTGTGTAGGGAATATGCCCATGAGCTAGGTGTGTCATTCTCTCTGAGACGAAGATGAAATGCTATGTGCCCCTGAGAAGGGAAGATGCCCATGAGCTGGGTGTGTTGTTCTCTCTGAGACAGAGATGAAACGTTGTGTGATCTTGAGAAGGGAAGATGCGCATGATATGGATGTATCGTTTGATATGAAACGATGTGTACTCCTTTGAGGGGTGAAGGAGCCCATGTGATGGGATTACTGTTCTCCTCTGTACAGAAAGTTGAGGTGATGTGGTACTCCAGATGATTCTTCTATGAGACGTAGTGAGATAGAATATCTGTTGAGTAGGACGTGCCTATGGCTGAGCACAAGTGAACGTGATCCTAGTGGATGAGCACTAGTGAGTGTGATTCTCATGTGAGACACAGTGAGATAGATATGTGGAAAACCCTATGGCTGAGCACAGATGGATGTGCCCCTAGTGGCTGAGCACTAGTGGGTTATGAGATCCCTTGCTATATTGTCCAAGAGTCAGACTTACTTGTAACCCTATTTGTGATGTAAAGGGTACATGCCTACAACACCATAAAGTGAAAGATAATTAATGTAAAAGATAATTAATATGGTAATTATTAATTATATTTTGAGTTATTGAGGTCAGCCCTATTGTGCCAATAGACACATCATTTGATGTGATAAGTCTTGTATAAATAAAGGTGAATCCCCATTGAGGAAACACACTTAACATTGTATCATCTCATGATTTCAGAAGTTGTGGTATGAAATTATGAGAATTACAACACCCTCTTGTGTGCTAAGTTTGGTGATGGTGTGGGAGGTCTTTCTCTTGAGAATATAGCAAAGTATTGGCTGGGTTTTATTCCCTTGTTGAGAAGGGTTTCCCAGGATACTTCTTGTGTTCTTGTGAATGATTATTCTTCTTGTGATCTTGGTTTACTGTAGTAGTTATGGTTCAAGTTTATGCTAAACAATAAGAAAATTAAAAATACATCATCTTACCATAAAATCAATAGATAATTCAGGTAGTCACTGCTGCCATTTTTCCAGTCCCATGTCAGAGTTTGAAGCACACGAACTAATACTCCTCCAACTGAGCATGTCATCTACACTTTGGTTGATATAATATTCTTCACGCATGGTAGTTTTGTATAAATTATTAACATCTTCTGTAATAATATCGTACGTCGCAATTTTTACATACCTTCCTCCTTCTAAGGGATCCAATGGCGCAATAACTCTGTACTCTCCATATTCAAAGAACATCTTCCTTGTCTTCAAGTTGATAATATCATGGTTATCAAAATCCCAATCCGGACTCAACGAAGCTAGATATGGCGAAGTGTTATCGACTATGTCAATGACTTCAAAGTCTGCCATGATGCGCACACCATATAGATCTACTGGGATCCCCTTCAACCTACCAATTGGCACCACTCTATGCTGATTTTCTAACTTCAATTGAATAGGTGAATACCCCAATTGAGGTTCTCCCATAGATTCCCATGTCTTTTTTGGTAGAACATTGACTTCAAATCCTAAATCTAGTATGATATCCCCCATATTGAAATCTCCTATGTTTGCATTCAATCTAAATTCCCTGCTTGTTATTCTCTTCTTACGGACCTGATTCATTCTTTTTATCCCTTCTCCTCCAAAATTACACTTTTCTAATAAACTCTGCAATACTTGTAAATAAATTTTATCATTCAACAATTTTACACATGACCCCAAAATGTTTCTTAAGTTACTTACTTGTTCTGAAGGCTACTCTTGATGGGTCTGATCAAATAATGGAGGCTTGTCATACATTGGTATCTCATCTACTAATTTTGTTCCTGAAGTAGATGCAATATTTTCTTTCAGAATCTCCTGCCTAGCCTTTTTGAATGTCTCTTTCTCTTTGCGCGCATCAAAATTTTGTTCAGACGTGGTATTCTTCCTGACCCACTAGTACTGATCCTGATCTTTCTTTGCTGCATCTTCTCCTGTCTTGGTTTCTCCTCTAGTAACTATGTTGATCTTCTTACCATCCTCTTCTCTATTTTCCACAACAATCCATTGTACGTTATGATTGTTTTGGTTCCTCTTGTCTTGTATCTTCACCAAAAGTGTTGGATAATATTCTGTCTCATGGTATGCTGCGCAATAATACATACATGTTGCAGGTGGTTGTGGGTAGTCTCTGGCATAGTGCTCTATTTTTTAACAGTTATGACACACTACTGGTCCTCTACCTCCTCCAAAGACTCTTCCTCCACGACCTCATCCTATGAAGCCTCCTTTGTTTCCCTGATTATCTCCGTGCGGTGTATTATAATGAGGTCCTTGATTATATTGTGGCTACACATTGTTGTACTATGGTTGTGCTGCACACTACTGTGGTGGTGCTCCAAACTATTGCACATTATTGTACTGTGGTTGTGCTTGAAACTACTGCGTGGGATTATATTGTGGATGTTGTGCATTATTATATTGCAGCTGCTACACGTTGTTATACTGCGGCTGCTGCATAGGTTGTCCTCTTATATGTTCATCCTGCACCCTATATGTATCTGAAATCCTTTCTTTCATCATCTCCAAAGTTCTGCAGTCATTGTCTTCATGTCAAACTGACTTGCAAAAATTACAAAATGTACTCTTTGGTACTTTCTGATACTTCTGCATCAGGGGGCAGTGATAGGGATCATGCCCATGTGTTTTGAAAATCTCACAGCATGGTCCTCCTGAAGCTAAAGGGTTTGGCATACCCACTCCAATATATTGCATAAATAATGGAAACTCATTCTTGTGATACCCTTCTGTCCTGCACATTGTACACCAGACGTCTTTCCTTTTCTCCTTACCTTTATTTTGATTCAACTGAAGAGTTAAGTTCTTCATATCTTGCTTCAACTCTTCCACAGCTGGATCTGTATGCTTATACTGATTTTCCTCTAGCTGTAAGGCTACCTGCAGAGCCTCATCCTGACTTTGGAATTTCTTCTGCCTCAAAGGATACTTCAAGTTTGGCAATAAAGAGTTAACAAACAAATGTATATGTTGCATATCCATAATAGGGTACTTTAACTTACCTTTTATCCTCTTGAACTTCTGGTCCACCTCCCAGACTGATTCTCCTGGTTTCTGGTTAATATCTATCATTTCATTCATGAACTGATCCTCTGAACTTGGTTTCTGAAATTCATTGATTAATTGCCTCTTCACCTCTGCTACAGTTGTAGGCGCTCCCATTAGGTTATTTGCTGTGAGACCCATGTACCACTCTAATGCGGGGTCTCTGAATGTGATTTCCAACTGCACAACCTTTGTATCTTCATCTATAATATTCTTTGTTGCCCATATCTTCTCACAGATAAACACATGCTTTTTTGGGTCATATTACCCATCCCCTTGGAACTATGGTAACCTAATAGTTGGATCTTGTCTTGCCATTGTGAAATTTTCTGTACTACCACCTCCACACGATGTATATACTTGACTGCTATTTGCTGAACTTGCACTTCTTCTTGAGTTTCCACTGGACCCACATCCTGTAAAAATTATTCTACCACTAATCACTTGCTGGTTAACCAGTTTTTCTTCTTAGATGTCTTAGTCGCACATGGGGTTGTGGGTTTCAAAATAATTCAAATCTGGAATGGAGAGCCTTCTTCTACACCAGACCCATGAAATCTGGTTTTCCTCTCATATGTGGCGTGCAATATATCCTCAATATTCCCCATGGCACGAAGGTCCTCTACCTCTTCCTCATCACTGTCCAAGCCCTCTCGCTCGGTTACTTCCCTTTTCTTACTATTCATCTTATACTGGTAGGGTCATCTGCTGCGCTTCACACCTGCTTTCCTTATGATCTCCCTGGTCTGTTCATCATCCATCATGATGGGGTCCATTGCTTCCTTCTTTTGGCTACTCTTCAAAGACTTCTCCATATCTCAGATCTTCCTTAATGCTTTCCCCAACTACCAAATTATCTCTGAACATATATATTATTAAGATCATGCTTGTTAAACATGATCTCGACAATATCCTTGATATCTAGTTTGAAAGAGTTATGAATACGTTGAGATTTTACACAAAGAGACATCTCAAATGCAACAGATATATCTCTCATATAGATTCAAAATACATACATGGTATAGGGGATTTTGAAAGTCTTCTTTATGAGAAAGAGTCCATGTATTCGAACTTATTTGTTGCATGAGGGGGGAGAAATTTGAAAATACTTGCATGTAACTTAAGATTCATCATTGCATTAATTTTTTAGAAGTTCCACAGGATTTTCCAAACAACTCCTTCACCCATGCCAGTGTTTGAGACAGACTCCTCCTGCACTAGCGCTTGAGCCAACACAATGTAGAAAATAAGACCAAAAAATTGAGAGTATTTTTATTGATGTGTCTCACAGATTAAGGTTGAATGTAGTAGGGAATGTGGTGAGCAAAACATTGTGAGAATTTTTAAGTGAATTTAGCAGTGGGATTAAGTTAGACAATGGAGAATTTGGGTGGGATATCTATTGGGTATGTGTTATATTCTTTTCCTATTAAATTTTTTTTTGCCTTGGGAAACGTGACACCTACCTCGAGAAACGTGTCATGTATTTAGGTGGTTTTTTCGACACATGGTTTTTTTCCGATGGTTTTCTATTTCCGGTTAAGGAATTAGGGTTTTGGACTAATCCAGGTCATTGGGTTAGGGTTTTGGAT
>JZKD02S1718570.1:20992-36090 GCA_000966675.3 Picea glauca
GTTTTGTGCTTTTTTATTATTGATGGAGTGAGTAATATCCTGCACATGGTCCCCAGTTACTGACACATTTAGGAGACGACCTATCGTTCCATTTTTCAAAGGCAATTGCAAGAATGTGAGGTCCATCTCAAGGGTGCCACCTAACATTGCAGCAAACTTCTTAGACAACAACATCCCCCACACATATGGGACATCAACTACCATGATGTCAATGTGGACTATCTTCTCAAGGTACTCCTTTAGGCGAACTTCAACATTCTCAACCACCCTGTGTGTGGGTATGGATTTAGATTCGAAACCACATACATTTCTATAAGGCCGTGTGACCTTCAAGACCAGTTGTCGCGTGACTTTGAGTGACATCATGTTGGCACCAACACCTGTATCTAACATGAAATTGTTGAGATTCTTTTCATTCATTGCCAACATCATGAAGAAAGGAAGGTTTTCACCATATTGGACCCTGAAGCGATCAACTTGCAACATAATAGGGGGGTCCATAGGTTCATCTGATCCCGAAAAGAAAGTGTCAAAGTGTTCCTTAATTGATGGGATCTTGATTGCTTCTCTTAGAGGGATGTTTACATGCATTTTTGATAATGTCGCTTCAAAGTCAAAGTTCAGGTCAACCTTGCCAGCCTTGGATGTCTTAGAAAGAAGCATTTCCAGGGGTGGGGGCTTTGCCTGATTAACATCTAGTTGTTTCAAAATATTTCTTCTCTACACCTAAAATTCTTGTTTCTTTAGTTTTTGTCGTGATTCTTGATCCAAGTTATTTATCACTGCCATCCTTGTTGATCTGGATGCTTCTTTCATGGATTCCTAATGTTCTGCATCTGTTATATTTATCTGAGGAAACTCCATGAAACAATTCATGTTGTTGACTTGTTGATGGACACTATTGTAAGGGAACTCATGTTCCTAATGTGCTTCATTGCATTCCAGGCACCAAGGATTTTCATCAACAACGTTTGCAGGGGCCAAAGTGTTCGGATATTCATGCTCATTTTTTGGTTTAAAAAATTGGCCCCCTTTATGGAATTTTCCTTTGTACGAGACCCTGGGTTCCTAGGTCTAAGCTCTTTCCAACTTGACAATCATGTTCATAATTTCCTCTTGATTTTTTATGATACCATCCATATAGGCTTGTAGCTTGGCGATATTGGTACATAGATCTGAAGTAGGCTCAGCATTGTGAACTATATTTGGTTTAGTGTCTGTTCTCCCCCTTGGGTTAGAAAAAGGCTCAATCTTGGATGAAAGGAGGTTTCCTTCTATTTTAGTAGCGAGCTCTTGGGATTCTTGAATGGACTGGGGGTTTTTGTCTCTAAGAAGATACCCTAGTTGGCCATTGAAAGATCTGGTGTAAACATGGATGAGGTAGTCATCTTTTGGATGATGGCTTGCGGGAATTCTTTGTAGTAAAGTCTCGAATCTGGTGTGGAACTCCTGAATGGATTCATTTTCGTATTTGGAAAGGTTTTTTAGTCGGGTGAGGAGCATATTAGGGTCTTCTTGACACTCCATCTTTTGATAAAGTCCTCTTCAAGTCTATCCATGGTTTTGATGCTTCCATCGAGAAGACTGAGGTACCAATGCCTTGAGGCATCATAAAGAGTAGAAAAGAACAACTTCATGACTAGATCTTCAGCATCATCACTAATGGGGTGAAGCTGGAAAAATGCCCAAAAGTTTCTCATGTTCTCTTCGACACTAATTGCATCAGTACTGGTAAATTTAGGCAACCATTTCTCATACTTGGGTGGCATTTGCCTAGGGTAGCTTGGTATGGCTGACATGTCTAATGGTTTGAAAAGAGTAGATGACCATTGCCTTTGATTGTTAGCTGGGTTCGTTGTAGCGGTCTGAGAGCTAGACATGATTCTTAAAGGAAGGGTCTTCCAGAAAAGAGATTTGACAACGAGAGAGTTCTTGGGAGGCTTCCTTATGAAAGACAAAGGAGGGTTATTGAACATCTTTTTGGTTTGTGGAGTCGCCAGATAGTTTACTTGAAACTATCAAAGAAAAGGGAAAACACCCTAGTGGAGTCGCCAGGTAAGCTTGTACGAAAAGGTCTCTGAGGCAAGGCTTACCGAAAATATTTTTCGTTTGAGGAGAATTCACTGAGTGTTCCCCGAAAATGGTACCAAAATGTTATCGCACAGTTTGTAGGGAGGACAAAAGCTTGAAGTTTGTAGATCAAACCAACATAACAGGAACCTATCCCACCCAATGTCAACACAATGGTGAGGTTCTTTCTCTTTAGGGAGGTTAGGCCCAGGGGAGACGTCCACAATAACCTAGAATTTTGAAGAGGCAAAAGAATAGTAGGTCAAAGACAAGTTTCCCCCCTTCACAAGTTACCACCAAAAGATAGTCCTGGATAAACAACCAATAAAGATGAATAATAACCAAGTAGAGTCCCTTCCTGAGAACAAAACAAGAACAAACTGATATATGAAGGTCTTGGTTAGCACTTCATGTATATTAATGAATATCTGATATTTAGATAAACAATTATGGCAATAAATATTGATGAAGTCAATGTTTATCAATATAGCAATGCAAATAATATCACTTCCTCAATAAATACTGAAATGACATGGCATTCAATGTAACAAATCAATGCACCATCTAATAAATGCCTTTAACTACCATTCAATTGCTTATAAATTGAAACGTTGTTGTATCAAGATGAAATAACCAAGGGTGACGTCATCATTCTAGGGATAGTAGGTTAGGGTTAGTGTAGTTAGGGTTTCGGTTTTGAAAGAAGTTTGAGAGTTTTTTGGATCAAATCACTTCAATGCTGGAGGCTTAGATCAGTTCCTTAGGGTTTAATGGAGTCAACAAGAAGGACACAAGAGTTGAAGGAGGATGACTAAAGACTAGAGTGAAAGGTTTTGGAGTGTTGCAATGGCAGGGCTTCAGAGACAAAACCCTAGGGGAGTGAGGCTCACTTTGGTGTTGCTAAAGCAAGGCCTCGTTCTCTCTCCTCCTTCTTTAGATTAATTTGGAAGAACGACTAGCTAAGGATAAAGCAAAGACAACTAAAGCATGAGGGTTTGAAGAGGCAAGGTGTTGCTACAACAAGGCCTTTTCAACAAACCCTAGAATGATACGACCCTGGTGTAGAAGAACTAGGCCAAGGATGTCTCATTGTCTTTGGCTTCTAGATAGTACGTCTAGCTCAAAGAGAAGAAGAAATGAGAGTGTAGCTATGGCTAGGATCTCTCTTCCTTCTTCAATGGCTTAAAATTTCTCTATCAGGGGACATGAGACAAGGACCAATTAAATGTTCTTGTCACCTAGGGTTTTGATTCAGCAAATTTACAAGTAATATGCAAGAGATTTAGACTACAACCATTCAATTAGAAGTTTTGCAGAGAAAACACTTACAATTCATGAAGAGATAACCATGCAAACCCTAGTTGTAACACTTTCCTTGAAGAGAAACACCATAAATGCCAAAAAAGTCTTCCTTCAACAAATGTGCCTCTCTTAAATCAGCCAAAAGCCCCAATAGGGCGCTAAAATCAGACCTCACTAATGAGTGAGTGAAAACGATGATAAAATGAGGCTAAAACTCCTCAATATACAGTGTATCAATGACCTAAATTACTTTTTTAGTTCATAAAAATGCCGACAAGGCAAAAATACCAAAATAATACTATTTTCCATTAAATGTTCTTTTTAAAACCCTAATTGATCAAAAGGTGAGACATCGTCCCTTCTAAGGGAGACATTAGCCCCTTTTTGGGCAAATGCAACATTAAAGAGAAAAACGTTAGCCCTCTTTGGGCCTCTCCATCATGCCACACGTGCCAATTGCCCTGTCAAACTTCCACATGCTCAAGATGATGTCATGAACCCATTGGTGACGTCTTGGGCCATCCAGGGCAAACATTTCACTGGAGGTGGATCAATCCACCTAAGCCAGGTTCTGCCAAAGTGCTTCTGATGAAACTTCCTTTTCTTCTCCGGTGCAAAACCCTGATCAATAACTATCCTATCTCTGCCCCCTGATGGGGCCTAAGAATCCATCTGGTGGGCTCTTCAGCCCCATGGAGGTCCAAACTGATCATCTCCCCATGTGTATCGGTCCAAATGGTACCTGTTCGTCGGGCATGATCCAGCACATCAAAAGCAATGCCCTCCATGGGCTCATTAGTCATAGGGATCATAGCAATGTCAATCACATTTCATCATTAATATTATTAAACATATGCATAAAAACCCTGATATATCAGTCAATAGCTCAAAGACATTACAAAAACCTACAATACAAGATTTGAGAAAAAGACATGTCCTATTGGGCTAGTATCCACAAGAAAAGAAAAGTTTCCAGGAGGATTTTATCCAAGCCATGTAAGTGAGGTGATGTGGCCAGGGAATGTCCAGACATGTGGGTGAAGTGAGAGCCAAGGATGCATAATGTTATCTATGGATGCCTTTGTAGAAGGCGAGTTGTACCTGTCATGGATGCATTTTTTCCAAGCCTGTTTTTTTTTCCTTTATTCTTTTCTTGCTTTATTCTTTTGTTTTCTTTTTCTTCTTCCTTTTTTTATTCAAGGGCTAACCAGAGAACACTGCCTTGGTATGGTGACCATAGCTAACATTGTTATCCATAAGTACTTTCACAGAGATGAGAAGGTTGTATCATGATGAGACCCCCTTTCCCTTGGCCATGCAACCAAAGGTCATTGCCCTGGTGTGGTAACCAGATGGTTTAAATGTCATACTGTTAGGCACCCATGAACCTAATAGGTTGGCTCCTGATGATACCCCTTATCCTGTTGACTATGTCTTGTTTGTTATTTTCTGGGTCCCTCTTGTTTCTTGCTGGGAGGCCTTTTATTGCCTTCTTGGGGATCCCTAGGCGAAGCATCTCGAGGTTTTATTTCTAGGCTTTTATCTTTTACTAGCTTCTTTTACCATCTGGGCCTTTAGCCCCTTCTTCCCACGAGGTAAGGTGCAATCTTACAAACAGGTCAACCCAATGCCCACACAAGGGGAATGAGATAAATCAGTGGGAGATAAGATGAAACAATGGTGCTATGATGGGAGAGGACGATGGCTTTTCAGAAACCCCCCTAGTGGAAAACCAAGACCTATGGGCATAGGCTTGCTAGGGCACCCTGTCAATTTCTCGAATCATGGTCAAGTGGGATAATGTAAGATCCAAGCAATTGTTAGAGATAAAAGGGATCATATGCATATATTTAAGGGTTTCAATGATCAAAAGTGACACATACCATGATACTTGGACCAATTACCTCATGGATCAAGAACCTCTTCTGATAGAAGACCAAGTTGATGGTGATGGACGTTGTTGTTGTTGACAAGACAAAGATGATGGAAGAAGAAAAGGATGGGCCCTCCACAGCCATGCTCAGGTCAATCTTTCTCTTGGTACTCCATGTCTAGGACCTATGGGCCTCAAGACATGATCTCCTAGCTATCCCTAAAAATTGGGGATAACACTTCCCAAGAATCAGATCCACAATCATCATATACAGGAACAATGCTAATAGGTTCCAAAGAAGCCATGAAATTTTTTTGTTCATCATCATCAGAAACATCTCCATAAAACATGGGTTGATCATAAAAATATTTTGAATCTTGACATTCATAATTTTTTGTTTCAAGATGCTCTCGGGACTCTGAATTCATATCAACAACTTGATCTTCATCAGAATTTGGAGCAACTTCTATCGGATTAAGCATATCCTCAAGTTGATCAAGATTTTATGAAGAGGAAAATACTACTTTCTTCTTGTATAAATCATCATCGAAATCATAATACTTATCATAAATAGGTGTATCAAAAAGTTGTGCATCTGATAAAGAATGGTTTAAAAGAAATTATTCATTTAACAAGTGATCTTAAAAAAGATCATCAACATCAAATTCTTCATGAGGATAAGCATTCAGATGATCATCAAAATTTATAGAAGCATAATGAGGACATTCCACACTATCTTCACTGATCTCATCACTAAAATATTCTTGAATTTTTTTTCTAAGAGATTTAAATTGCTCACAACAATTATTCAAGAGGTGCTCAACAATATAGATCATCTTACAATATGAATGAAAAGTGGAATGGAAATCCTTTAGAGATGAAATAGTAGATATCAGAAGAGATCGATACCAATATCGTGCATCTCCTTCTAATGAGTATACGGACATTTTCATGAGAGAATCTTCATGATAGACATACAATTGATCTATGAACTGATGAATATTGACGAGATGTTATGCAAGATTATCTTCCTCATTTCTGCTAAAAATAGGAAGAAAGTATGTGCATTCCGAGAACGAAAGCAACGTATTAGGAAAACCATGAATAACTGGAAAATTGAGAGGTGAAAACCTCCGAGCCAAGATAACTTCCATTTCCATGTTTGTCTCATATCAGTGAAGTCACAAACAATTTCTTTCTTCATGGAGTGGAGTCGCCACGGTGAATGATATGCAATTTGATATATGTTCACTTCTTGTTCACCATCAAGAAGACAATTTGATCAATGTCATTCTCCCAGGAAAGATAACTTCATTTCCGTCCCTGGGTAAAATCATGAAGATGGGTAACACTTTTGTGAGAATTGGGTCTCCAAAATTCCTAGCGAAATTTTTTCGGTCGAAAGATAAAAAAATTTGACCAAAACATTTTTCGATCGAAATTTCACATGTCAAATCTGATGGCACCCTTGGAAATCGTGTACAATATTTTTCGAATGAGTTTTTTTCTTGAAGTAAGCATATTTCGGTCGAAATAATTTTCTGTCAAAGGGTTTGTTTATAACAGATTTCGTTGAAAAATACTTTTCGGTCGAAAACCTGCAAATGAGATTGTTTGTAGGAAACTATGAATTTTCTCCAGCTTACTTGAACTTTGGAGGTAGCAGACTCATGCAAATACTCAACATTTAGTTTCAGAATTGATAGCATCATTTTAAAAATTAAATCTACTTTCATTGGATATAACTTTTTTTATTTGCATTTTTTTTTATCTAATTTTATTTAATTTTATAAAAAAATTAAATAAAATTAGATAAAAAAAATCCATTTTATTTTATTTTTAGTTGATATTATGATTCAGTGAAATGAAAAATCCATATCTGTAAAAACACACAATGGAAAATTATAGAAAAATTATATTCAAAATCAATAAACCGTTCTCTTCAAAAGGGTATTTTTAGATTTTACTTTTAAGTAAAACTTCATTCGTTAGATTCAAAGCTATAGTCATCATAAAATAGAGTCTTTGTAGATTGTTGCAGTATATTTAGTTTGTCAAAAACAAAAGTTTAATAATGGATACATTGTGGGGGGAAACATAACTCATTATCTTTCCCTTAATTTTTAAGGAACATATTGTCAAACAATTGTCAAATTGACATATCAAATATCAATAAAAAGAATTGAAAAATAGTTAGTAGAAAGCTAACAAAATTCTTCACAAGTTTTGTTTTTACTATAAAGTGAAATTCTAAATAAAAAAAATACTTTTGTTTATCAGAAGTTGAAGAAGTTGACTCTTGAATTCTTAAGAATCAAGCCTAGCACACCTTGATTTAATTGGTTTAAGAAAAACTTACAGAGTGGTAGGATAAACATGAAGGCAGTGAGATGACTGCAAATGTGCATCTGACCATTGGGCATGGAGTCCATTAAAACAAATAACCTTGTCTTGACATTCTATGGGTAGTAGGTCAAGCTAACAAAAGTTAGATCAGCTCCAAGGAAATAGAGAAATGGAATGAGGAAATGAAGAAAACAAAAATGCAAGTTGACTAAAAACCATCCCGATCCTTGATACACTTACATGGAAGAATACTTAACATTTAGAAACTCTTTATCACTGTGAATATAAGTCCTAAATATGGCCAGTGGAGAACAATACAGTATATCCTATACTACAGTCTTCTCATTACTGAATTTCATACATATAACCTATAGCAACAAAACACATTTAAGCAGATGAAAAAGAGAAATGATGAACTGAGGATACTGAAAACAAACTGATCATGAACTTTGTTATTAGTTGAAATCTTTATATAGAAGTCTTGCATAAGATTATTCAAAATATTAAATAGATTGTTCGCCCTATGCAACTCTCTCTCAGTCCGTCCGAATGAATGTCCCTCTCCCCTCTCGGGTCTCTCTCCTGCTGTCCCAAACAAATTAGCAATTTATATCAATCTACATTGACATACTGTTCCCGATAATTTGGATCAAAAATCTAAAAATAGAAAATAGTTGCAATAGATTAGGGACAGTTTGTATCGTGCCTTCTGAATGTGGAAATACACTATCATCTATTTACCAATTGTACACAAATCCTCTGCCACATACTTCTTTATCTGTCAGGTGTGCACTTAACTTATGGGATATTGAAATCCCCTACCACCTATAACTTGATTGCTGGTAATTGAGCTAATGGAAATATGGAACTTCTTGAGAATGTGGCTTGATTTTTTTCTTGAAACCTCGGATTTTTGCCTTAAAAACATGGATATTCAAACTCATCTGATGCCAGATATGATATCCTTAATTGGAGTAGATTCATTGCTCTTCAGGAAATCTGAAATTGATCCAAACATTGATCACTAGATCCTTGAAAGACATCGAATTTGATAAGCTCATGCCATTAATACGAGAAATAGTTCTTCTTTACAACTCGCGAGGAGAGATATAATAGATTTCCATTGATCAAAAGCTTCAAGTAATTGTCCCATTAAGAAAACTATGAAGAAAAACTGAAGTTCTCCCAGAAGCAAATCTTCATGTCTTCAATATTTTTTATCGAAAAGATTTTCCGGCACTGATGTTTTATCAAGATTTGCAACAATAATCTATGTTGCATTCATCCCTACTTTATATAATAGGAAATAGTTGTATAGAAGCATCTTTTCCTATTTGACATGGTTTTTCCTGGTGATGTTGACTTATGCTCCAAATATTTTCGGGCCTCTAATAGTTCCTCTGGATTTTCTCCTTGAGGATATATTTCAAATAACACCTTCACATCTTTCTATAGAAAAGAAACTCTTTCTCGTCATCATGCATTTTAGTTTTCCTATAACAAGATAATATCTCTACAACCCTCTAAGCATTTGAGCCAGGCCGACCTTTACTAAAAATGAAAATTTATTTGCATCGATTATTACATCATTGCCAAAGACAATAATAATTCCATCACTTGACATTTCCATGTTTTGATCGCATCCAGGCTAGTCAACATAACATTCTTGGACACTGCATCTCCTTGTATAAACGAAAATGACAATCTTAGAGAATGGACCGAAAGCGTTTTTCCCAAGTCTCCATATATAATCAACCAAAGTGTTGTTATGACTAGGACTCGATGTCGTGCATGGTGACCACAATTTACCTCTCCAGGCTCTGAGACTGTGTGATGATATGCCAGTCGTTGCAATTGTAATAAATCATGGCCCGAGAATTCTTGGTTCTAACCGCAACAACCATCTACTCCATAAATTTTGGATGTTCTACCTCAATCTTTCATGTGTTCCCATTATTTGGAAAAGGATGAGGCTTTAGTTGTTGAAATTTGTGCACATGGTTAGTTCTTCTCTACAATTTTGTATCCTTTATTTAACACCTGGACTTTCTGATATGACACATGTTACATGTTGGCTCGGGATTTATTTATTTATATTNTTTCCTTCATTTGTGTAAGGAATGTCCCAAAAATATAATGAAGATAACTAGCTTGAGAGGGCTCGACACACGAGGGGATAGGTGTCCCACATCTGCTAGAAAATAAGAATGTGTCGATGTTTATCTCCACTTGTGTTCTTACTTCCACCTCATCCTGGACAAGCCCTGCCATTTGTTGAAAACCCTTTGTTGAAAATCCTTGGACCTTGATCCAGGATATGTTCTGATATTCCTTGATTTGGATGTCCTCCTTTGTCGATTATATTTTGATTGTTTTCCATATGTGTATAATAGTTTTATACTGTCTTCAAGATAACAAAGAGAACCAAGATGTAGAAGTTCTGATTTGTCATGCTTCTTATGATAATCCATAATAAAGAACATCCAAGGAAAAAACCAAGATGTAGAAGTTCTGATTTGTCATGCTTCTTATGATAAACCATAATAAAGACCATCCAAGGAAAAATCAATCTTAGAAAACCCAACAACTTCATTGTAAACTTGGAAGTTAGTGGAAGATTCTATCACTCTCAAACTAGAAGATATCCTGGGATGTTATCTGAGCGGATGAGGGAAATAAATTTCCAAAAAAATAGGAAGCTACAATAACTCCAAAACGTTTTTATTTCAGAAATTTTACCATGGATATCCTAGTTTAGAAAATGTGATCCCCCTACAGTAATAACTACAATATTGTTATCTGTAGCAAATGGCAAGCACTTGCCGATCTAACATTTTCCTCATAGTCAAAACTGTGCCCCTGTCATCTCCAGCACTTGGTGTTGATTCATCTTTATGGAATTTTGACCCCTGAATATCCTTGTAACAGTTATATAAACTCTTTTTTTCACTAATACCATTACATTAACCTCTACAATCGATTGAAATTGCTTGGGCAAGATTGACGCTCCTTCAAACAACGCATAGTGCATCCATGGTATTAAAACATGCAAGAACAGATTTGGTGTTCTCTGTCAACATTTGAGCTTGCAAAAGATTCCTTTGTAAATATCAACTCTTTAACTCTGCGTGTGCATTTGGGAAAATAGCGATCTTCTGTCTCTGCAATAGTCTCGATTTACAAATAAATGGCAAATTTGAATGATTGGTTGCCATGTTTTAGGTCACACTTATCATTGGCAGACCAAGCGTCCTCCAAATTTAATCAATGGGGAAATCATAGGTAGAATACTTCTAGCAGATGGCCAAACTCGTGTTGAATCTCTGCAACAAAATCTTGTAGAATTGAGTGCATTTAATAGAGAACTTAAACGTTTGATGGCAGTTTTACATGCGCTGTCTCGACACCTGCAAGCTATTGACAGCTTAACACTTGAGTGCTTGATTCTTGTTGATATATGGGGAACTCTCCCTTCTTGACAATAACAACCAAGCACTCCTTGGAATCGCCAAATGTTTAATTGCTATCAAATGAAACAATTTGGCGGGATTCCCTTGAAGGTGCAGTCGGCATTTGTCACTTGGTTCCGAGCCTTATATGTATTGGGTTTAGCGATAAGTCTTTCACCACTACTTGCAATAGGCAACTCCTCAATGTAGGAATGCATATGTGATCTTTTGTCTTATTGATATATACCACATGCATCTTGATAAAGGAGCTTTAATTGTTTAAGTGAACTTAGACTTGCAATTATTTTAATTACAAGCTCAAGCTTGGAGATCATTCTCCTTGGTAGTGCGCACTTGTGCATACTCCTCGGCGGGCTCTTCAATTGGCTATGAAAACCCATTTTTTATTTACCAAAATGTGTTTATTTTTGCCTCAAATTCCATATTTTTGTCGATCACAGCATTTGGCATTAGAAATCATCTACCTGGTGCTATTTGCATCATCAGAGTCAGGAGCACTACGAAATTATCTGGTTCACTTGCGTTGCAAAAAAATGCCATGTTGTTGCAAAAGTGTGATCATGTTGCATAATTGACCAAATTTATGTGCTAACAAACAGAACAATAGCACCTCCACGAACGAAATCCAGGTTGAGTTAACCTTAGTTCAAGGAAGATAATTCTGGTCACACAGTTGTCAGAACCTCCATGTGCCACACCTAGATTTAAGTATGCATTCAGGAATAGGTTAGTGATCATCAATCTTCAACACTAGGTTAACAAAAAGGTTCTCCCAACGAACGAATGACGAAAAATGAAAACTTGAATACAACACAATAGATAAAAGAAAATGTGACAAAAATTAGGGCGTCAATTGTAGAAAACCCTGGTTAATGACCAATCAATCCATATGTGCAAATGCAGCAAGTGCTTGATAACCCATATCAAACCATTTCCATGTTATTTACTCGACAAAACCAAATCAGGATCCTCAAAAAACAACTTCACCATTGCCTCATTCGCGTTCTCTGCGAACCCGAGATCACAAACCCAACAACTATGATACCATGTTGGGACATGAAAATAAATGCAAAGGAGAACATAACATCTTAAAACAATGGTGGTGTCTAATGTTACCGTTGCACCGAAGCACAAAAGATCTTCATGATCCGGTGAACACAAAATATCTTCATGATCCGATGATGATAGACCGATCGGAGGGATTTTCTATAAATAGGTTTGGTCATGGACCAAACCAAACAACCAAAGATCGGGTTGGTTGTACCTTTTCATAAAACATGGATTTCGAATCTGAATGTGGACATGGCCAACTATTAGTTTAGTTAGCGACCAAATAATTTGTCAACTTTCTCAATCTGATAAGTTGAGATTTACCAAGGAACCAATGTTCCATAAACAGTGAGAGAGAGTTTCTGTTTCTTCATGTTAGCTAACTTTTCATAAATTCACACAGTTTCCTTTCTAGAAGATTTTAAAAATAATGTTGATTAACTGTGAAAAGCTACTCACTTTGATAATAAGTAACTTTTCATGATCTTATTCTCAATAAGAATAAGACCAACCTCTCAAAGAATGATAGGATAGTGTGTATGCCTTTAAATTTTAAGATTGTTTATCATCAAAAGCATACATATTTGCCCAATCTTCCTTCATGTCTCTTTGAGAGTACTACACTCCCAAACTTCATAACCATACAAAATTACTAAAAAAAAAACAAACACCACCATTCCATTTTTCATTATGAAAAGTTATGAAAAAATAATTTTTACAATATTATTTTCTTATTAAAAATGTAATTGTTGTAAAATTTAATATTAAAATAATAAATTTCAAATTAATATAAAAATATTATTTTTCTAAAAAATTAAGATGAAATGCTACTTGGAAACATTTGATCCACTTGACCAATATTATAAACTTAGTGATAACACTAAAAAAACCTCAAAAGACCTCATTAATGATAATAATGGATACTGGATTTCTTACATATACTATCTAAATTAAAACTATCTAACTTCATTCCTCATTAATGATAATAATGGATACTAGATTTCTTACATATACTATCTAAATTAAAACTATCTAACTTCATTAAAGGATACTCCCTATACATTAAAGGATACTCCCTATACTATATACTATATAGTTTTTTGGTTTTGGAATATGACTTAATACTAAGTTTGATTGAGTAAGAACTGTTTTTTTAAAACATGATACTACCAAAAACCCAAATACATATTAAAATTCTTCTCCCTTCTTGTTTAAGGCGGAAAAACTTTATTTACACAATGATATCATTACATGTCATCATTTTGGAATTGAAATTGTATGAACAAAAATTAAATTATCAATTCTGAATTTTTGGAAGCTTTTTCTTGATTAAAAAAAATCCCCTTAGTCGTAACGGTAACGTGCTTTAGCCTTTTAAACATATTATACACTACGCCACCTCACTCCAAGGGGACATGGACATGAAATTTGGCACGAAAGGATATTGACAATGATGGATTAAAATACAAAAACGAAGAAAGGTGGATTAAAATATAAAAACGAAGGAAGAGCTCAGAGGATGGAAACGCCTCGCTCTCCCAAAACCAGACAAATTAGGAATCAAACAAAGGATTTGTAACCTAGTTGACATTCCCATATACACCTAAGCTAAATACAAAAAACAATGTGCAGATACCCCTTGAAATTATATTTTTGTGCGGCTCGGCTCTACACGGAATTTTTTGGCCGGTGGAACAGTTCCACGGCTCGCCTGGCATTATTGATTGGGCCCGACGCAATGATTCAACCATTCCCAATGATATTTTATGCATTTTGCACGCTGTCTCTCACATGGTCTGGTGGCCTGGAACGACTAGATTCTGCTTTTCCCACTATGATGAAGCCCGCAGTAGCACCGAACACTCACACACACTCCCCGCGTTCAATTCCGTTACATTCTCTTCTGTCGTTGCGCGGGCAGCTAAGTTTTCTAGTCATGAAGACAATCGCATGCATTGCTCTAGTCGTACTGTTTGCTGTTACTAACACTGTGCATGGGCAGCTGAGCTCAACGTTTTATGACAAATCATGTCCGGGGGTGCAGTCGGTAGTGAAAGCCGCAGTGAAGCAAGCGGTCGCCAACGAAAAAAGGATGGGGCGTCTTCGCTTCGCATACACTTCCATGACTGTTTCGTCAATGTAATAAAGACTAACAAGAATTCCGTTCAGTTGATCGTGACCGACTCTAACGCCCCTTTTACTTCAATAAAGTCATCTCCGCCCTTTTGCTTTATCCATCATACTGAATTTTGGGTTCGTTTTTCTGCAGGGATGCGATGGATGTTGGACGATACTTCGACGTTCATCGGAGAAAAGACTGCAGCTCCAAACGCCAATTCCGTGAGAGGGTTAGACGTAGTTGACACCATCAAATCTCAAGTGGAAGCAAGCTTCAGCGGAGTCGTGCCGTGTGGAGATATTCTTGCCATTGCTGCTCGCGATTCAGTTGTTGAACAATTCCTCTTTTCTTCCCGATTTTTTAAGTATTCGTAAATACAGTATCTCAGAATCAATTAAAGTTGTTCGCTCATGTGGGATCGCTATTTGGTAGCTGCAAGGGCCAACATGGACGGTTCTGCTGGGAAGGCGAGACTCCACGACTGCTAGTTTAAGCGCTGCAAACAGCAACCTCCCATCGCCATTTTCCAGTCTCAGTACACTTCATCTCATCTTTTCAAGGTCACGATCTTTCTATCAAGGACCTCGTTGTACTCTCAGGTTTAATATAACTCATTCTCCAACCTCATAGCAATAAACCATATCGTGTATCATGTTACGATTTTTTTTCACATTTAACAATAATTATCATCCTGTATTGTTATTCATATTACAGGTGCTCATACAATTGGTCAAGCGCGATGGGCCTTATTCAGAACTCGCATCTACAACGAATCGAACATTAACGCTGTCTTTGCTACATCTCTGAAGGCAACCTGCCCGAGCGCTGGTGGCAACAACAACCTCTCGCCCTTAGATGTGGCTACACC
>JZKD02S1718570.1:45620-57432 GCA_000966675.3 Picea glauca
AACCCACCTTCATTTCTAACTAGAGGGGTATCTCTTTGTGTATCAAATTGATAGAATATCATCTCTATCATCCATAAATTCCCTAGCTTCCAAACCCTAGCTCTCTTTGACGTCAACCGGATTATGTAGTCAACGTATTGTTTCCTTTATTATTTCCAGTTGAGGGAGGGTTCTGTTGATCCATCGATTGGTGCCATATTTCGTTATTCCATTTTGTGGCTTGATTTGTTGAGCATATTTTTATTGGAGGTTGAATACATGAATATCAACTTATAAGATATATTTATTTATTTTTAGCTTTGATTGAGGTCGAAGAACTCCTATGGTTGAATTTCTCTTCGAAGTTGACCCATTCACTTTTTTTTTCTTTATATTTTGCATGTTCGCATAGAATTTTTTTTATTGAAGGAGATTTTGTCAGATATTAGATCAAAACTGTCTCTTTATCCTTTTGAGTTCGACTAGCCTAGTATAAGTTAACTGGTGCATGCGTTTCTTGTTGACTTATTATTGTGGAAACTTTACAGCTTTGAATTCTGATTTGGTACATTATTAACAATGTGGACGATGTCTAACCAAGCTTGATCAATCCTAGAATGATAGAATATTTGAATATAGGTAAAATATTGCAGGCACTCCGTGAGAAAAATGTTGTTGATCAGCTTAGGAAAGAAGTCATTACATCGAAGTCTATCATTTCCTTGTTGTAGATAGAGAATACAATATTAAAGAATAAGTTGAAGAATGAAGATAACATGTTCTATACTTCCTTAGTTGAGAAATCTAGGAGGGTTTACTCACTGGAAAGAACACTAGAGTCCTTTTTCTAGACTCTTGTAGATGAATTTCAGGACAAGGTTCACCTTCTTGAAGATTTGGAGGAAGAAGTTCAAGCTCTCCCTCACTCAGAAAACGTTTCAATGGAAGTGGAAATATACCAAATGGAAGAAAACGATACCCAACTAATTCATGAATTTTCCCACTTATAGGCCTCTATTGATAAGCTTCGTATAGAGGATGATCCTCTTCAAGTAGATAACAATTGTATGTTTGATCAATATCAAACATTGAAAGAATATTATGATTCCTTGTTGGTATACTTGACTGAGAAGAATGAGATTATTCAAGGATTATACGACTGCAAACATAACCTTGAAGATGAAGTTCAATGATCGTAGAATGTTGAGAACTAGATTATTGTTGTTGGGCTACCAGGATCACCTAATTATTCTTCACCGAGCCTAATTCTCTTTGTCAAAAATATGTTGTTGATTTATGCACTACAACCTCACATGTTGCTTTGACTACTAACATTGATGTTTCTGCTAGTTTTCATAAACACACTACAGATATAGGGTTTTGACTACTGAACAAGATGTGATATAACAGAGGAGGAAGAATGGATAGGGTATTACAGTTCCTATTACCTCTACGATAAAGTCACGTTGAATAGGTCTTGGATAGGATGTTGTTGTTGTATCACTTATCCTTATTGCACCTAGAGAAGTTTTATTTGTGGTAGGTCGATTTCAAACAGGCTTGCAGAAGAGCAACCTACCGTCGATTGCATTGAACCAATTGATGAGTTTCCTCTTCCTAACATGTCATAATTTGAGAATATTGTTGCATATTACATTGTTGTTGATTCCTACAAGTGAAATAGAACATGGGCCTACATCCTTTGACTAACCAACACAAAAATCTATACATTATCGTTATACTCATCATAAAAATTGAAGGAATGGAAATAATGATTTTATATCTTTACAGAAGAGACATGAAAGACATAATTATTGACCAGTGTGTCATCTGTCAGGATAGATTGTGGTTAGATTGATGGATGGTTGCGGAATCATTTGACCATATGTTTGAGGACTTCACATCATTATGTATCATCCACTGTACAATTATCCAACATTCCTATTACTTTACTAATGGTTGTCTTGGTAGTGGTCGACCAAGGATTGATCCAACACGAGAGTCAATTGAGCTTTAAGCTGGAGAATTTATCGACTAAGTTTCGACTGGAATATTTGTCAACTCGATCTTTGACTATCTATTGTTAATCGACTAATGAGAAATGTTGCTGGTACTTATAGAATCCATCACTTGTTTTTAAGGGGGAGAGTACTTGAGGTAGTTGATGTGTAAACCCAACTAAAGTCTTCTTTTTTACTCAACTTTTTCTTGTTGAATCGACTTGGATTTTCTAATACTGACTGAAGCATGTTCCATTGTGTTGTTGGGAGATGTACTATTTCTTATTGTACCTCATACAGACGATATTTGGATTGACAAAGATTGTTTTATAGATAGAGACTGATTATCTTGGTGTGTTTCTTGTCTAGTTGAATGATTGAATGGCCTGTGTTGTCTTGTTGTCTAGTCAACTGACTGACTAGCACCGTGTTTTGGACAAATTTTTTGCAACAAGTTTGTAATGGGTGACTTCCCTTTTTACATTGATCAACATTGATGGTGATAGTGTTTAGACTTCTTCAGAAGTGTTTTTGTACCATGTTTTATTATCTTTTGAATTCAAAGAAAATTCAAGGGGGGACACTGTGTGATATGTAATTTTTTTCCTCCAAGATGAGTTTATGGGGGAGTGTTGGAACATTTGTTCCTTATTAAACCTCACTCATTTGATTTAAGGGATTTGACCAATTCTTGGGTCTTCCTTTCGACTAAAATAATTGTTGACTGTGTTCACATTCAGATTCCATATCTACATTTTATGGAAAGGTACAACCGATGAGATTTGTGGTTGGTTGGCTTGGTCCATGACCAAACTTATTTAAATATGATCCCTCACATTGTTCTATCATCATTAGATCATGAATATCATTTGTGATTTAGTGCAATGTTGTCTTTACACACCACCACATCTTTCATATCCTTTATTCTCCTATATAGTTATTGGCATGTCCCAAGAAATGTATCATAGATTATTGAAATATATTCAAGGCTCAAGAGAGGATGGATTAGGGATGCTACCTTGTAGATCCAATGATGTATACCAATGATGCTACCCTTTAACGAAGGTATTTCTAGCTCATTAAACAAGAACTCAACAATATATAACTCAGTCAAAAATAACTCAACGATGTCTAGCTCTGTCAACAACAACTCAACAATTCCCAACACTTAATGGCACCATCTCCTCATTTTCAACAATGTTATTTAATAGTTATTGATGTGTGGAATATAGAACTACAGTGTTCCACCCTTCACACTCCATCCATGAGTTTTTTCATATTTATTTCTTATCCTTGGGTTGTGTGCATTTTGATGGACCCATTGTATTCCTTTATCAATGCCAATTGGCTAACATAATAGATGAAGCCATTTTTGGTTGAATCTTTATTTTCTATTGTCCACTTTATTTCTAGGTTTGTTTCTGTTTAGGACATCCTTGAATTGAATAAAAAAACATTTGTGCATGGATTCATTGATGCAAACGCTATTTGACCTTGTAAATAAGCAAATCAATATCGCTCCTACTACACGATACATGCCCTCGGGAAATTTCCAAGATAAGTGTTTACATGAAATGAGTTTTCCATCATTCTTCGATGGAAACAAAATCCATTTGATATGTTCAAGAACTTAACATATCAAAATATTTGTCAATGGGAGGTCTTGTACAAGAATAATTAGTTTGCTTATCATACAATAAAATTATTCTATAAAGAAATTTGAATCATCCTAAACCAAGTATTCAATCATATAGGGATTGGGAGAAGAAAAGGGAAATTAAAAGGAATAAAACTAATTGCAAAATACATTGAATCAGAACAAAATTTGGATTTCATTTTTAAATTTTACAGTGGGTACATGGATTTAAGAACCATTCACACATCATCAGACTACCACCAACAAATGCACAAAACAGTATATGTAGTGATTCGACAACACCTACATTCTTTGTGTCCTTTAGTAGCATATATAATATTTGGCAGCATTTAATGAGTGCATTAAGGAATATAATATCAAAGAAAACAAGAACATGTGAAAATGAATTAGAGCCGAATGAGTCCCACTCATTAATTATAAATGATCCTCTGGATTTTTCATGCTTCTATAGAGGTAGGATGGATGCATTATGGCCATTAATATCTAACGATCACACGTACTATGGAGACATTGAGGACTACTTCTATGTCACAGAGTTTCAAAACAAAGGAAGTGAGCATGAGCATGGATTATTATGGACAAATTGTGCACCAGTATATATGGTAAAGACACAAACACTAACATTGAAAATTTTGTAGAAAAATATTTGTCTGTTGATTCATCACTTCTTACAGGTGAACTTAAAATGATCCAAGATGATATTACAGGTGAACTTAAAATGATCCAAGATTATCATTGCACAACACTACGTAGGAAACACAAAATTCCAATTATAGATTCAATTTTCGAATTCCACCAATGAAGACAATGAAAATACTTAAACCTCTTTAATTTCACAACAATAGAACAAAAACAAATGAAAAGGTAATATTTGACACAATAAAGGATGATAGGTATGATGAAACACATACATTTGATATCTTTCTATAGCCTTGGCTTAACAACTGTTAGTAGTCTTTTTGTCTTAGGCAGTTTCTAAGAAAAAAATTGCTACTAGAACTTCCGGTAGCGCCGTCATTTTAAAATTTTGCCAAGAGATTTTTACCATCGGTAATAACAGGTTTCTAATTTTTTGTTTTGCAAAAATTTTGGGTAGCGCCTTCATTTTAAAAATTTTCCAAGAGATTTTTACCATCGGTAATAACAGGTTTCTAATTTTTTGTTTTGCAAAAATTTTGGGTAGCGCCTTCATTTTAAAATTTTGCCAAGAGATTTTTACCATCGATAATAACAGGTTTCTAATTTTTTGTTTTGAAAAAGTTATTGTCTCTTTAATATCCAAGTTATTCAAGATGTCAACATCGAGCACCAAGCACTATGCCATGATCCAGGAAGGATCCCACAAGGGAAAATATAGTTTGCACACCACGTCGACAATTTATTTCAAATGGCCGTGTATATAAACTAGCACAGCAGCTAAATAGCTGATGGTTGAGCTATTTATCTAGTGTTAATATTTATATGGTTGAGCTATTTATACAAATAAACGGTTGAGCTTTATTTATTTAGTGTTAATATTTTAATTTATGTTAATCACTTAGGTGGCAATCAGTGAGTTATCAAAGTAATTTTTAAATATGATTAGGTAAATGTAAAAAAAGTAAACACATAAACCGATGTCTTTATAATAGCTAAGAAGTTAATGATTGAAATCACAGCCATTTATTTTGTGTGACTACTAAGAATATTCCAGCCATATTTAATCATGTCCATAGAAAACTTATTAAGCACTAAACCCCTATTAAATCTGCCCATTATCAATAAGTGTACTCCTTTCCACATAACAATAGAAATCTAGTTTATGGCTATTCATGTCGAATAAGTAATATAAATAAATAAATCCCGAGCCAACATGTAACATGTGTCATATCAGAAAGTCCAGGTGTTAAATAAAGGATACAAAATTGTAGAGAAGAACTAACCATGTGCACAAATTTCAACAACTAAAGCCTCATCCTTTTCCAAATAATGGGAACACATGAAAGATTGAGGTAGAACATCCAAAATTTATGGAGTAGATGGTTGTTGCGGTTAGAACCAAGAATTCTCGGGCCATGATTTATTACAATTGCAACGACTGGCATATCATCACACAGTCTCAGAGCCTGGAGAGGTAAATTGTGGTCACCATGCACGACATCGAGTCCTAGTCATAACAACACTTTGGTTGATTATATATGGAGACTTGGGAAAAACGCTTTCGGTCCATTCTCTAAGATTGTCATTTTCGTTTATACAAGGAGATGCAGTGTCCAAGAATGTTATGTTGACTAGCCTGGATGCGATCAAAACATGGAAATGTCAAGTGATGGAATTATTATTGTCTTTGGCAATGATGTAATAATCGATGCAAATAAATTTTCATTTTTAGTAAAGGTCGGCCTGGCTCAAATGCTTAGAGGGTTGTAGAGATATTATCTTGTTATAGGAAAACTAAAATGCATGATGACGAGAAAGAGTTTCTTTTCTATAGAAAGATGTGAAGGTGTTATTTGAAATATATCCTCAAGGAGAAAATCCAGAGGAACTATTAGAGGCCCGAAAATATTTGGAGCATAAGTCAACATCACCAGGAAAAACCATGTCAAATAGGAAAAGATGCTTCTATACAACTATTTCCTATTATATAAAGTAGGGATGAATGCAACATAGATTATTGTTGCAAATCTTGATAAAACATCAGTGCCGGAAAATCTTTTCGATAAAAAATATTGAAGACATGAAGATTTGCTTCTGGGAGAACTTCAGTTTTTCTTCATAGTTTTCTTAATGGGACAATTACTTGAAGCTTTTGATCAATGGAAATCTATTATATCTCTCCTCGCGAGTTGTAAAGAAGAACTATTTCTCGTATTAATGGCATGAGCTTATCAAATTCGATGTCTTTCAAGGATCTAGTGATCAATGTTTGGATCAATTTCAGATTTCCTGAAGAGCAATGAATCTACTCCAATTAAGGATATCATATCTGGCATCAGATGAGTTTGAATATCCATGTTTTTAAGGCAAAAATCCGAGGTTTCAAGAAAAAAATCAAGCCACATTCTCAAGAAGTTCCATATTTCCATTAGCTCAATTACCAGCAATCAAGTTATAGGTGGTAGGGGATTTCAATATCCCATAAGTTAAGTGCACACCTGACAGATAAAGAAGTATGTGGCAGAGGATTTGTGTACAATTGGTAAATAGATGATAGTGTATTTCCACATTCAGAAGGCACGATACAAACTGTCCCTAATCTATTGCAACTATTTTCTATTTTTAGATTTTTGATCCAAATTATCGGGAACAGTATGTCAATGTAGATTGATATAAATTGCTAATTTGTTTGGGACAGCAGGAGAGAGACCCGAGAGGGGAGAGGGACATTCATTCGGACGGACTGAGAGAGAGTTGCATAGGGCGAACAATCTATTTAATATTTTGAATAATCTTATGCAAGACTTCTATATAAAGATTTCAACTAATAACAAAGTTCATGATCAGTTTGTTTTCAGTATCCTCAGTTCATCATTTCTCTTTTTCATCTGCTTAAATGTGTTTTGTTGCTATAGGTTATATGTATGAAATTCAGTAATGAGAAGACTGTAGTATAGGATATACTGTATTGTTCTCCACTGGCCATATTTAGGACTTATATTCACAGTGATAAAGAGTTTCTAAATGTTAAGTATTCTTCCATGTAAGTGTATCAAGGATCGGGATGGTTTTTAGTCAACTTGCATTTTTGTTTTCTTCATTTCCTCATTCCATTTCTCTATTTCCTTGGAGCTGATCTAACTTTTGTTAGCTTGACCTACTACCCATAGAATGTCAAGACAAGGTTATTTGTTTTAATGGACTCCATGCCCAATGGTCAGATGCACATTTGCAGTCATCTCACTGCCTTCATGTTTATCCTACCACTCTGTAAGTTTTTCTTAAACCAATTAAATCAAGGTGTGCTAGGCTTGATTCTTAAGAATTCAAGAGTCAACTTCTTCAACTTCTGATAAACAAAAGTATTTTTTTTATTTAGAATTTCACTTTATAGTAAAAACAAAACTTGTGAAGAATTTTGTTAGCTTTCTACTAACTATTTTTCAATTCTTTTTATTGATATTTGATATGTCAATTTGACAATTGTTTGACAATATGTTCCTTAAAAATTAAGGGAAAGATAATGAGTTATGTTTCCCCCCACAATGTATCCATTATTAAACTTTTGTTTTTGACAAACTAAATATACTGCAACAATCTACAAAGACTCTATTTTATGATGACTATAGCTTTGAATCTAACGAATGAAGTTTTACTTAAAAGTAAAATCTAAAAATACCCTTTTGAAGAGAACGGTTTATTGATTTTGAATATAATTTTTCTATAATTTTCCATTGTGTGTTTTTACAGATATGGATTTTTCATTTCACTGAATCATAATATCAACTAAAAATAAAATAAAATGGATTTTTTTTATCTAATTTTATTTAATTTTTTTATAAAATTAAATAAAATTAGATAAAAAAAAATGCAAATAAAAAAAGTTATATCCAATGAAAGTAGATTTAATTTTTAAAATGATGCTATCAATTCTGAAACTAAATGTTGAGTATTTGCATGAGTCTGCTACCTCCAAAGTTCAAGTAAGCTGGAGAAAATTCATAGTTTCCTACAAACAATCTCATTTGCAGGTTTTCGACCGAAAAGTATTTTTCAACGAAATCTGTTATAAACAAACCCTTTGACAGAAAATTATTTCGACCGAAATATGCTTACTTCAAGAAAAAAACTCATTCGAAAAATATTGTACACGATTTCCAAGGGTGCCATCAGATTTGACATGTGAAATTTCGATCGAAAAATGTTTTGGTCAAATTTTTTTATCTTTCGACCGAAAAAATTTCGCTAGGAATTTTGGAGACCCAATTCTCACAAAAGTGTTACCCATCTTCATGATTTTACCCAGGGACGGAAATGAAGTTATCTTTCCTGGGAGAATGACATTGATCAAATTGTCTTCTTGATGGTGAACAAGAAGTGAACATATATCAAATTGCATATCATTCACCGTGGCGACTCCACTCCATGAAGAAAGAAATTGTTTGTGACTTCACTGATATGAGACAAACATGGAAATGGAAGTTATCTTGGCTCGGAGGTTTTCACCTCTCAATTTTCCAGTTATTCATGGTTTTCCTAATACGTTGCTTTCGTTCTCGGAATGCACATACTTTCTTCCTATTTTTAGCAGAAATGAGGAAGATAATCTTGCATAACATATCGTCAAGATTCATCAGTTCATAGATCAATTGTATGTCTATCATGAAGATTCTCTCATGAAAATGCTCATATACTCATGACTAATGAGCCCATGGGGGGCATTGCTTTTGATGTGCAAGATCATGCTTGACGGACAGGTACCATTTGGACCGATACACATGGGGAGATGATCAGTTCGGACCTCCATGGGGCTGAAGAGCCCACCAGATGGATGCTTAGGCCCCATCAGGGGGCAGTGATAGGATAGTGATTGATCAGGGTTTTGCACCGGAGAAGAAAAGGAGGTTTCATCAGAAGCACTTAGGCAGATCCTGGTTTAGGTGGATTGATCCACCTCCAGTGAAATGTTTGCCCTGGATGGCCCAAGACGTCACCAATGGGTTCATGAAATCATCTTGAGCATGTGGCAGTTTGACAGGGCAATTGGCACGTGTGGCATGATGGAGAGGCCCAAAGAGGGCTAACATTTTGCTCTTTAATGCTGCATTTGCCCAAAAAGGGGCTAACGTCTCCCTTAGAAGGGACGACGTCTCACCTTTTGATCAATTAGGGTTTTAAAAAGAACATTTAATGGAAAATAGTATTATTTTGGTATTTTTGCCTTGTCGGCATTTTTATGAACTAAAAAAGTAATTTAGGTCATTGATACACTGTATATTGAGGAGTTTTAGCCTCATTTTATCATCGTTTTCACTCACTCATTAGTGAGGTCTGATTTTAGCGCCCTATTGGGGCTTTTGGCTGATTTAAGAGAGGCACATTTGTTGAAGGAAGACTTTTTTGGCATTTATGGTGTTTCTCTTCAAGGAAAGTGTTACAACTAGGGTTTGCATGGTTATCTCTTCATGAATTGTAAGTGTTTTCTCTGCAAAACTTCTAATTGAATGGTTGTAGTCTAAATCTCTTGCATATTACTTGTAAATTTGCTGAATCAAAACCCTAGGTGACAAGAACATTTAATTGGTCCTTGTCTCATGTCCCCTGATAGAGAAATTTTAAGCCATTGAAGAAGGAAGAGAGATCCTAGCCATAGCTACACTCTCATTTCTTCTTCTCTTTGAGCTAGACGTACTATCTAGAAGCCAAAGACAATGAGACATCCTTGGCCTAGTTCTTCTACACCAGGGTCGTATCATTCTAGGGTTTGTTGAAAAGGCCTTGTTGTAGCAACACCTTGCCTCTTCAAACCCTCATGCTTTAGTTGTCTTTGCTTTATCCTTAGCTAGTCGTTCTTCCAAATTAATCTAAAGAAGGAGGAGAGAGAACGAGGCCTTGCTTTAGCAACACCAAAGTGAGCCTCACTCCCCTAGGGTTTTGTCTCTGAAGCCCTGCCATTGCAACACTCCAAAACCTTTCACTCTAGTCTTTAGTCATCCTCCTTCAACTCTTGTGTCCTTCTTGTTGACTCCATTAAACCCTAAGGAACTGATCTAAGCCTCCAGCATTGAAGTGATTTGATCCAAAAAACTCTCAAACTTCTTTCAAAACCGAAACCCTAACTACACTAACCCTAACCTACTATCCCTAGAATGATGACGTCACCCTTGGTTATTTCATCTTGATACAACAACGTTTCAATTTATAAGCAATTGAATGGTAGTTAAAGGCATTTATTAGATGGTGCATTGATTTGTTACATTGAATGCCATGTCATTTCAGTATTTATTGAGGAAGTGATATTATTTGCATTGTTATATTGATAAACATTGACTTCGTCAATATTTATTGCCATAATTGTTTATCTAAATATCATATATTCATTAATATACATGAAGTGCTAACCAAGACCTTCATATATCAGTTTGTTCTTGTTTTGTTCTCAGGAAGGGACTCTACTTGGTTATTATTCATCTTTATTGGTTGTTTATCCAAGACTATCTTTTGGTGGTAACTTGTGAAGGGGGGAAACTTGTCCTTGACCTACTATTCTTTTGCCTCTTCAAAACTCTAGGTTATTATGGACGTCTCCCGTGGGCCTAACCTCCCTAAAGAGAAAGAACCTCACCATTGTGCTGACATTGGGTGGGATAGGTTCCTGTTACGTCGGTTTGATCTACAAACTTCAATCTTTTTTCCTCCCTACAAGCTGTGTGATAACATTTCGGTACCGTTGTCGGGGAACACTGAGTGAATTCTCCTCAAACAAAAAATCTTTTCGGTAAGCCTTGCCTCAGAGACCTTTTCGTACAAGCTTTCCTGGCGACTCCACTAGGGTGTTTTTCCCTTTTATTTGATAGTTTCAAGTAAACTATTTGGCGACTCCACAAACCAAAAAGATGTTCAATAACCCTCCTTTGTCTTTCAGAAGGAAGCCTCCCAAGAACTCTCCCGTTGTCAAATCTCTTTTCCGGAAGACCCTTCCTTTAAGAATCATGTCTAGCTCTCAGACCGCTACAACGAACCTAGCTAACAATCAAAGGAAATGGTCATCTACTCTTTTCAAACCATTAGACATGTTAGCCATACCAGGCTACCCTAGGAAAATGCCACCCAAGTATGAGAAATGGTTGCCTAAATTTACCAGTACTGATGCAATTAGTGTCAAAGAGAACATGAGAAACTTTTGGGCATTTTTCCAGCTTCACCCCATTAGTGATGATGCTGAAGATATAGTCATGAAGTTGTTCTTTTCTACTCTTTATGATGCCTCAAGGCATTGGTACCTCAGTCTTCTCGATGGAAGCATCAAAACCATGGATAGACTTGAAGAGGACTTTATCAAAATATGGAGTGTCAAGAAGACCCTAATATGCTCCTCACCCGACTAAAAAACCTTTCCAAATACGAAAATGAATCCATTCAGGAGTTCCACACCAGATTCGAGACTTTACTGCAAAGAATTCCCGCAAGCCATCATCCGAAAGATGACTACCTCATCCATGTTTACACCAGATCTTTCAATGGCCAACTAGGGTAT
>JZKD02S1718570.1:104916-123594 GCA_000966675.3 Picea glauca
GTTTAGAGAGTCTGAAAAACACTTAAATAAAACTCCGGTCCCATATGGGCCTTTTGATGTTTGTTTAATGAGTCCAAAGAAAGAAGATCGGGGGTTTTTCATATTTAGAGAGTCTGAAAAAGCACTTAAAGATAAATCTCTCAGTTCCTTTTTCATAAAGTAGCCTAATCAGACCGAAAAAGAGATAAACTATCCCTCAACAGGCGTTTTCTTCAAATACTTTAACGAGCGTGGAAAGAACAAGGTCGCCTGACAATATTTTAATGTTTAGAGAGTCTAAAAATAGCTTAAAGGGAACTCCAGTGGGTTCCTTTTTCGTATAACCTTTATGAGTCTGAAAAAGTGATAAAAGTATACTCAGTTACATTCTCATTGATTTACAAGCATGAGAAAGAACAAAGACTAAGCTTGGTAACTTATTCTCATGTATTTACGAGCATGAGAAAGAACAAATACTAAGATCGTGATTGTTTTCATTTTTACGCAAGATTTAAAATGAAAACAAAACTATGCTTGGGATAGATTTTATTTTTACAAAAGCTTAAAAACTAAAACAAAACTATGCTTGGACATGGTTTCATTTTTACACAAGCTTGAACCATAGGAAACTATGCTTGAGGTAGGTGGCTTAATTTTTACACAAGCTTGAACCAAGGTAAAAAATATTCTTGCGACTTCCCAACACATAGCATAGGGATGGTTGGTACTTAGCCCCCAGCTTAAGAAACTAGAGACATAACTTCAGCATGAAGTACAGTAGCTGAAATCATTGCCCCCCAAGCTTCGTTTCATCCAACTGCAAAGGTGTGGGAAAGGAAGATTCAAATACTAGATGAAGGACTTGACTCAATAGACAGGGGGAAGTTGTTTCATGTTTTAACGAGCTTGACATAGGATAGGTACTATGCTCGAGAATCCAGGTTCAATCCCTAGACCTCTGTTTCATTTTTTAACGAGCTTGACACAGAAACAGGAACTATGCTCGTAACCTCTATTTCATTTTTTAACGAGGTTTCCACAGAGACACAAAAGACTGTCCTCGTAACTGCTTTCATTTTTTAACGAGCTTGAAATAAAAAAACTATGCTCAATAATCCAGGTTCAATCCCTGTACCTCTATTTATAAGAACCACTAAGGGAGGTAATCCAATCAAGACCGATGAATGAAAGTCGATCAATAGTCACAATTCTTCCATTGTGAGGGAAATATATCAGATGAAAAAGAGTGGACACAATTGCTTTCATGGCATAGACATAATCCCACTCAAGGAGTAAAGTGAAATCCAAGGGGTCTTGGACTACCATGACATCAATAAAGACAATTTTCCCTCCCAAAGTTATGGGAAACTAAGGAAGGGTCCCTAAAGGTTGATTGGTTCTTCTGTTAAAAGATAACATATTCTATGTAACTGGCACAAGTTGAGGACAACCCAAAGCCTGCCAAGCAATAGAGGACAAAATACTAACGGATGCACCTTCATCTATCAACATTTGAGGAACATCCTAACCACAAACCTGTACTGTAATATGGAAAGGAATGTGAGAGGGAAGATGAGGTCCAGTTAGCACATCCCAATTAAAAAGGACGGACTCATTACTTGGAGGGGGTTCCACGGGAGAAGGAGGAATACCCTCTCAACAAGAAAAACATGGGCAATATCGGATTTACTCTCTAGTGGGAGAGTAGGATCGACTGATAATGGCATCAAATCGACCACTTGGGTTTCATTCTCCAAGGGGAGAATGGGGTCGACGTGTGTAAAGGGATCGACAATTTGGGTTTCACTCTCTAACGAGAGAGTGGGATCGACTGAGGATAGGATTAGATCAACCACTTGGTCAACTGGTTCCATTAAGGATGTGACGATATTAACTACCTGATCAACTGGGTTGACCGACGGGGGAACCAGATTGATCATTCCATCAACTACAGGTGGGTTGAGAGAAGTCTTTCGATAAGCAGCTAGAAGTTGAGGCAGTGAAATAGTCATGTCTCCCAGTAATTTCGAGGCTTCATCCATACAAGGGAAAAGGTGAGTTTGATGACTCCCTCCCCATAACCTACAAGGAAACTTGGCTCTACTTTTCTTCTTCCCAAGTGTATTTTTACTATTTGAGGGGATTTCATCAACATGTTGTTCAGAGTCTGATGACATGGGTTAGTGAGGGTGTGTAGATCATAATTCTATAACCTTGGATAGACCAGGGCAATCTTTAAGAAGATGTCTACAATTACAAAGCCTGCAAGGGTACCTGGGTTTACGGGTTGTTTGGGTGATCTTTACATCATCAAAACTCCCAGCATGATCAACAATAACTAGTTTCTTTCCAACACATTTGACAGTGGTTGGAATTTTAGATCCTTATTTATATTTCTTCTTCTTCTTCTTCCTTTTCTTCTTCTTCTTATCCATCGATTTACTATCTTTAGAGATTTCACTCGATGAAGAAGATGAAATGGAAGAGGACCTTGCAAGTGGAGAAGGTGAAGAATATCTTACTAGTGAAGAAGGCGAAGGATCAACATGAGGTTGATGTTCTTAGAGGGAAGTTCTTACAACAAAAGCACTAGCTGCATTCAGGATTACCTGAATAGAAAACAACCATACTGGTAATCCAATTGTGAGACCTGGAAGGCTCAAAGAACTAATGTGAGGGGGACCAATGTTCCTGTAAGAAGGAAAAACAAAAGGTTCCCCTAGAACAGGGATTCCTTCATTTGTCGTTCTGAGAACGAACACCATTAAATAAATATCCAACTTAGAGTCTGCTAGGGAGAACAAACAACACACGCTAAAAATCTAGTAAGCAAGCAAGCAAACAAAACCTTCTCACAATGGACACACTAGTTGGTGATGAAATCTAACGTCACGGGAAAAAAGTAAGAAGGGGATGAGATAGAGCGGGTGGAAATGTTACGTTGATTATCTGCTTAACGAACTTACACCCTAGTGCAAGATCCCACACATAATCATTGGTATACACTCAAAGGAGCCCGAGTAAGTTTGGCCAACATTGATTCCAGGTATCATGAAGACTTGCCCCTCCACAGTCACCTTGTGTAAAGAACCTAAAGAGAAAGGCCACTAAGGTTACCAATTACTATAGTGATGCTTGGGGAAACAATTGACAATTTGATCCATGTGCAAAGGCAGGGTATCTAGCCTGAAATCAACTTGAAAGGATTCCACTCATCATTGTGGGCATACCTTAAAGCGACCCCCATAATATGCGCAATCTCCACACCATGAACAACAAAGCAGGGTGAGTAACTCTTCCAGTCTCAATGTGACCTCATGATTGAACCTTGTGTTAGAAGGGTTTCCCAGGACAAAATGTAATAAGTGGATTTCACCGCTCCCTAACGCAAGATTCTATGTTTGTTTGCATCTTTGGAAAGTTATCCTTCACACCTATTCCAAAGCCCTATAACTAATCTAATGTAGGTTTTCTACCAGAAAATATAAAAATGTCTAATCAATTTTATAAGCGCTTTATTTTTAAGGYTGTTGTTACTCAAAAGGAAAATGGCRTGGACAATATGGTGTTTTGACCGACTCGGAAGTTATGMAAAGAGATGAATATGCAATCTTTTCACTTCGATGAAAGCTATGCTATGAKAAGGARAAAACATTTAACATTCCATATGCACAATGTCCCAAAATTTTATTAAGCTCATCAATATCAATATTCTCAGGAAATGAGCAAAATTGACTGTACACAAATACAYGATTCATGCAATTTTTYAKAATTTAAGACCAAAAAATGCCAAGAATCATGCAATTTCKCTACTTCAARTGCAAGGATTCCCCCAATCTAATATAAAGAAAGAAATTAAAAMWWTTTGTTTCAAAGATAGCTAAAAACAATAGCAGATCTAGATAAAACAAAGAAAYCCAAACAAATTTTCTCTTTTAACACGAATTATTCAATAAAATARAAAGAAGTTCTTTCACCAAACAATCCTAAAGAAAAATGACGCTTTGTAACTAAAAGACACTCAAAGCAAGAGACCAAATATTTYAAAAAMAAACAAAGCAAATATGGAAAAAAGAAGTTTCAAAGCTATCAAGAAGATTGTAAACAAATCATAATTAAACCCAAAAATTCACACCAAAACCAAATCCAAGGTCYAGGTAAGGAAAAAMCCATCAAAAATGAAAMATTTTACAATTTCCGCAGGCTGTAGATTAACACAGTGCGGAAATCCCTGATTTTCGCAGGCCATATATGGGTCAGGTGCAGAGTTTCCGCAMTGGTCTAAACAAGTAGGGTGYKGAAATCMTAAKKCGTCGCACTGTCCCTCAAAGAATGGTGCRGAAATCAAGGTAAAAATGAGAAAAAAATAAAAATTAAGAAGGTTTTCCAGTGAATTTTAACAGTTAGAGAGTCAAGTTGGATCTCCCAGTGACTCAGAAAACATATACCAAGAAATCAAAACAAGAAATAAAGACAAACTAGGAAAACATTATGTTCCCCAGTGGAGTCACCAATTTTGTTATTGGATAAATTGGTGAATGCGAACATAAACTAATCTCCCTAGATCCACCTCGATCTAGAAAAAAATAGGATAGGACATGGCGCTTTACCTAGGCTTTAATCATTGAATATACTATCAAAGAAAGGATGAGTGACATACCTTTGAATATCACTTCCTTATGTCTTTGTTGTCCCTGCTTCTCTCCAGTGCTCTTGTGATATTGATCCTGCAATGAATCACAAACCAACCAAAGTGAAAGAAACAATAATATATTCAATGACAACCCATGCATGTGATCAAGGAGTCATGCAATAAAATGAGAATGATTTTATGGGAAAGAAACATGCCACTATATTATATTAAATAATAGGAAGAGAGATTACAATCGGATGCCTTGATGTCATAAGGTTCCTTCCAATGATTCCTTACTTCCCACACACTTCTTGCTCCAAGGATTCTAAGACCATGGATTTGATAGCTACTCACAATCTATCTTGACAAAGAAAAGCTCAAAGCCAATCTAACCAAGCTAACAAGCTCAAGAAATTTCCAACCCAATCAAGATAACTTTCTCCATGAGAGCTCCTCTCCTTTTATAAGATGAAGAGCATAAGGTGAGGAGGTTAGGATGATCCCACTAAATCATGAAAGCGATTAAGATCCAAACCATTCGGAGGAAACCTCACAATAGAATCTTCTCCTTCTAGAAGCATCAAGAAAATGCTTGTTTTTTCCCTTATACGGAGGCCACCACACCCTAGCTATAGTGCAGCCTATGGAAACTCTGTGACCTAGCTATAGATAAAGGTGTGTAAATCATGCATTTCCACACCCTGCATATAGAGAAGCCTACATAAATCCTCCACAGTAGGGTTTTTACAAAGGAAAATCCAATTTATTCTCTCAAGTAAATTTCTTCTCCCTTCTTTCTTCAAGAATCTAGGTCACTGACCCCTCTGGAGGAAACATAAAGGTTTACATCATTAATGGTCATAAGGGTGATGAAAATAATTTGTAACAGTTTCCCTTATCGGATGGTCCACATTAACTTTAGACTTTGGGACTTCAGGAGATACTGCTGCAAAGATCAACGGTTCTTGTTGATTTGAGATCAACGGTCCTCAATTAATTTGGGACTTCGAGTGGTTCTTTCTCTAGTTCTTTGCTCCGGAAAACCTTTTGGAGTATTAAGTCTCTGAAGTGAGAGATCTGGGGTCGCGTGTCCTTGTTTATGGATGATCTAGATGAAATCTGAGCTTCGAACCTTTGGGAGTTCTGGATTTTTGCATCCGTCTTTCTTCCAAATTGGTTATCCGTTGCAGTGCAGGATCTCCTACCACATGTCCACCTTGATCAATGGTTTGGATCTACTCTGATTGTTTGGAGCTTCAAGATTTCATGATTCCTTTACTCACTCAGCTTCATCTTTCTTCCTCCGAGAGTACAAGATGGTCTGACATGTGTCCCCTCCTTGAAGATCAATGGCCACAAGTGATTACGAAGACGCAATTCGCTCACTCTTTAATTTCCTTTTCGATCTTCGCAATGTGAATATGCTCGTTCATAGTGGGATCGATATCCATTGTTGATCCGTTGATCTAGAAATATCAATGATGAGCGATTGTGGGCTCACAACTTGCATAAAATTTAATTTTCTTCCTGATCCCTGCAATGCCTCCCCACCGTCGATTTATCTCCAATGAGATCTGATGGTTGTGAATCAACATTTGCTTCACCATCATCGAACGACCCTTGTTCAACTGCCCTCTGATCCAACGATACCATATCTCTCTTGATCCCACAGTGGTGATCTCTCCTAAATTTGAAAGGAACAGTCACGATCCTTTGAACCCTTACAAATTATCTCTGACATTCTATCTCCTGTGTAGATTTTGCAATGCCATTCCTCCTAATCTTTTCAACTTCAAGGTCAGAATTCAATCCCAACCAAGAGACCCTGAGCAGCAAACCTGACCCATATCGACTCGATGTTTCAACCATAAGCTCTAATACCAAACTGTAACATACCCAGTGATCCAGGTGGATATTGGTGGCCATCCACCTTTTCCAACTTGATTAAAACAACTTTCTCAGAATTTTGGCAATTTACTATTTTTAGCAGTTTTTAACTTCCGGGGCCATTTTGAGGGCCTAAATGAAGGTTTTTTGAGATCAATCTTCTCAATGATAGCCAAAGCCTCTTATTGATCCCCCAAAACAAATCTCCTTGACAATACCTTTCCAATGGGCTATCATGTGCCTAAAACAAATATTGTATGCAAAAGTTAGAACCATGGGAAGTTGATGTACTAACTTACCCAAACAGGGTCCACATGACTTTTGGCGCTTCATCTCCTAGAATTAGGTTTTGGGATGTATATGGTTTTTGAAATTCATGTTTATTGTAAAAATTCCTTCATATCCTCATTGTATTTATCTTCTTGCGAATGAGCGCAATTGTCACATCTCTTCTTAGAGATAAGCTGCCACCATTCCAGCAAGCTTGTTTTCCGCTGCATGTTACATTTTTAGCTTATCTCCTTATTAGATAGAAAACCATTTTTACTGTATCTCTATTATTCTGTGTTAAGCATCTTTCAATAATCTGTATTCATTTCATTATTCTCATAAAATCCATATTAGTGGTATCAGAGCGGTCTTCTCCTTGTCATCTTAATGCATGTCCCCAACGAGGTCAAGGTACAAAGAATTGAGTCTCGATCTTGTTTCTCTTGAGGAAACAAACTCTCGTACACCCAAGTGACCTCTCATGGAAGGAGAAAAGAAATATGATGTGACAGGATATCCTTTCAAAAAAAATCTTCAGGAAGCCCTCATGTACCAGAGGAACGAGATGATGGATACTTTCGCGCAAATCCTTCAATGACTACCAACATGCAACGCATCTTTCTCGACTGGAGGCGTCGGCCCCTTCAACGTACAAATAAACTTCTATATTCCTATATTTGAAGCTAATATAGAAACATATGTTGTAGACAAGTGGTTGAATCTACTAGAAGGGTATTTTTCTGTCCATAACTTTTCAAATAGAGAAAAAAATAATTTTGCAATCCTCAAAGTCATTCCCTATGTAAACGATTGGTGGGAAACATTTTGTGAGAAAAAGGAAATAGAGGAACCCTCATTTTTTACAGTCACAAAAACCTAGGAATCCTTTAGGGATTCTATTAAGGAACAATACTACCTTGTCAGAAGTTATGATGACTTGTATACCAAATGGACCACACTGCAGCAAGAAAGAGACCAAGCAGTGTCAGAGTTCACAAATATATTCCATACCTTGTGCACCAACTTGGCTATCAAATATTCGGAGTGACATATGGTGCTCAAGTATCRAATTTATCTACATAGATACATACAGAYYGAAATGGAATTTTCGGACATCRTTTTCTCGGGCGCGGCCTACCGATATGCCATCAAAATTGAGTAGAAGYTCAAACAAAAGACGCGGAAATTTGGGCCTGGGAKCCCCTCACAAAAAAAGGYAGGAAGGGGTGGCCCCAACCCATAGAACAAAGGGTAGAGMATAGATGGATAATATTAGGAMAAACAGTCCAAGYTGCAAGCAAATAAGGACACCRAAAAGACAAASAAAGATACTGGGAAATGGTGGGACTTCCATAAGAGCCCTTGGCATAGCACTGTCAACTATTGCTCAAAGAAGTCAATGGTGAYTGAAGTGAAAGCCTTTGAATTARATGTGGGTTCTAACTCTRAATCATATGCGGGTTTTGACTCTGATTYARAACTAGAAAGGGGAAGATGGATCATTGATGYGGAACACAGTGTCAKTGTTTCTACCACCAAGCTCCAACATGGTGAAYCGGACGAGCCAGAAGAAGGCAAGCGCCTCTTCCATTCATAGATGTGAGTAAAAGGCACCCCACTGCACTTCATCATTGATAGAGGTAGCCAAAAGAACCTCATCTCAGCAGATATCATCAAGAKGTTGGCCCTGTYSACAACGCCGCACCCACAACCCTACACCATTGGATGGCTCCACCAAAGAAGAKATCTYTGCATCAGCCAACAATGTCAACTGTCRTACAACATCAAGCCCTTCAAAGACGAGGTATTGTGTGATGTTGMTCCTCTCAAAGTTTGTAATGTTATTTTGGGACAACCTTATTTATGGAAACGTCATGTTGTATATGAGTCTAGGCCTTGTAGTGTTATTATTACTTAACRAGAAATTGTGCAGGATACCTGAGGCAGTCCTTCCTATTGTTATTTCCTTAATCTTTGCCAAGMAATGTAGCAAGGTCATCTCTCASATTGAGACATTTTTCTTCTTCGTCATTYGATYTCAGAGTAWGCGAAAGATCGCAACCACATCTAWRKCCTTAATGACCGATCTCTCCACAMAAAAGAGGCAAGTGGATAAGTTCATGGAATAATACTCATATATATTCTCCTCTCCTACTGGGGTACCTCTRCACTGCTAGGTCAARGATCCCATTGATCTGACCCCAAGTGCACTTCTACCCAATGRGACATTCTACCACTGCTCTCTATTATAAAATGAGGAGATCAATATGMAAATCTAAGAACTTCTYCACAAGGGGCACACATGTCCCAACTCATCGCCTTGTGGGAGCCCAATTGTGTTGGTGYAGAGGAAATATGGGACCTAGCGACTCTTTATTTATTACCGGGCTCTCAATAAAATCATGGTCTGAAACCGGAACCCGATTCCCCAAATTGAYGACCTCCTTGACCARCTCACGRGGGCCAAATACTTCAGTAATATTGATCTGAAGTCTGGCTACCACCAGGTCCCAATAGAACATAAAAATGTATGGAAGACCCTRTTCAAGTAAMAAGAAGGATTTTGTGAATGGTTSGTCATGCCCTTTGGTTTGACAAATGCTCMGATACCTTTTATGAGGATGATGGAATATATCCTATGAACTTTCACCAATAATTTTGTAGTGGTGTRTCTTGATGGCATCCTCATCTACAAAARGACTTGGGAAGAACACTTGTAGTATATTCAACAGGTTTTGCCCACCCTGCGRCAGCACAAACTATATGAAAACTTGGAAAAATTCTCCTTTCACATAGACGAGGTCCATTACTTAGGCTACATCATTTATAAACATGGTTTKCATGTGGATCAAGCCAAGATACAGGTCATCCATGACTGRCCATCCCCAAACACACTCAATGAACTTTGGATSTTCTTGGGCCTCACCAATTTCTATCACAGGTTCGTGTTGGAATTTTCTCATATTGTATGGGCCTTCAGCTAAGTAACTAGGGGTGGTGGTAAGGAAAAATTTGTGTGGGGCCTATCCCAAAAAAAATCCTTCGATGACTTGAAGAAGAGTTTGTGCTCATCCCTATTACTTTCATTACCAGGCCTACAACATCCCTTTGAGATCGATACATATGCTTCAGACTATGTTGTGGGTATCGTTCTCACTCAACACGACCACCCCATGGTATATCATAGTGAGACACTATCATATGTTGTCCGTAAGTACCCTACTTATGAAAAAGAAATGTACTCCATTGTGAAAGCCTGCAGTCAGTGGAGACATTACATTCTTGGGAAGGATACAATCATCCACATTGATCACAAGATAGTACAGTTCATGTAGACCCAAGGAAAATTGCAAAATGACCTCCATCAGAAGTGGTCCACACACTTACAACAATTCCACCTCAACATCAAGTATAAAATAGGAAGTAGCTACCGAGTTTCTTATTTTCTCAGTAGGCCTCTAGTCATGGAACTCACCATGGTGCTAGAATCCTGTGGCCACAAGACCTCCATATGGCCCCACCTCTATGAGACATACCCTGACTTCTCCACCAACTACCAAATGTTGGGCACCAACTCAGTGGTCGCTAATTTCCATATTCAATATCGGTTATTTCTCCATCTGGGCCATCTTTGTGTTCCATCAAGTGAGCGTGCAAAGATGATTTGGGAATCTTACTACAGTCAGGCGGCAGGACAATTTGGCATCTAAATGATAGTGGCAATTCTACAAAAACATTTTTACTGGCCGAAACTTCGACATGATGTCGGAAAGTATATCAGGTCCTGTACCGCCTGCGCTATTACCAGAATGACCACTAAGAAATAGGGATTTTACACCCCTCTTCCTACTCCTGACAAGCCATGGGAATCCATCTTAATGGAATCCATGTTGGGCCTCCCATCCACCAAGAGGGGAAATGACTATGTTGTTTTGGTTGTTGATCACTTTTCCAAGATGGTGATTCTAGTCACCTACAAGAAGAACATCATAACAGAAGCCACTGCCAAGATATTCTTTGAACGAGTATGGGTACATTTTGGGATCCCACAAACCATTATCTCAGACCGTGATAGTTGATTCATCAGCACATTCTGGTCGATTCTTTAGTCACTGTTGGATACCAAGATCACCAAATCCACTTCCTTCCACCCCTTGACAGATGGCCAGAATGAGGTCGTCAATTGGATGATCATACATATCATACGCATGTACAATTCAAAACACCGCCACACATGGGATGAGAGTCTTCCCTATGTGAAACATAGCTACAACCGAGCCCTGCATAGATCAACTAGCCACAACCCCTTTCAGGTGGGGTTGGGATTCCAACCATTGGGCCCCATGGATGTTGCACTACCCCTAGTGACCATCTCAGCCGACTTGTCCCCTGCTCCACTAGAAGTTGACAAAGCCACTCAGTTCATTGAGAGGATCCAACACATCTGCCAAAATTTTTACGATATTCTACAAAAGTCTCATGCCAAGTATAAGTAGCACCATGATCAACATTGGGTGCCACATAAGGTTTAGGTGGGAGACAAAGTTTGGTTGCACTTGCAGAAAGAACAACTTACAGGGCCCCATCTGAAGTTTTTCCCACTCTATTATCGGTCATAAACCATCACCGAATATATGGGTGACAATGATTTTAAGCTCAACATTCCCCCTTTCCTTGGCCTACACCTAGTCTTCAATGTGGCTCTCCTTCGACCATATTTCCCACCATTATTGGACACCTCAGAGATAGCAGAGAAGTTGACACCAATAGATCTAAAAACCTAACTTCATGAAACAAGAATCCATTGATCAGATTATGGACACATAGATCAAGGACACTCGACAACAAATGATCCAGCTTTATCGAGTCATCAAACAAGGGCAGTTCCTGCACCAAGAAAAGTGGCTCACCCAGGGCCAAATTCAACATAAATCTCCTCATCTGATAGGGGAACTCAATGCAATGGAGAACATTTATTCCCAAGTATGGACGATTGATCCATGTGGATATCGATGGCCACCCACCTTTTCCAACTTGATCAAAACAACTTTCTGGCAATTTTGGCAATTTACTATTTTTAGCAGTTTTTAAATTATGGGGCCATTTTGAGGGCCTAAATGAAGGTTTTTTGGGATAGATCTTCTCAATGAAATTCAAAGGCTCTAAATGAGCCCCCAAAATGAATCTCCTCAATGATACCTTTCCAATGGGCTATCGTGCGCCTAAAACAGAGATCGTATGCAAAAGTTACGACCTCGGGAAGTTGATGTACTAACTTACCCAAATGGGGCCCACATGACTTTTGGTGATTCATCTCCTAGGGTTAGGTTTTTGGATGTCTAGGTTTTTTCACATTCTTGTTTATTGTAAAAAGGCCTTCAGAGCCTCATTGTATTCATATTCTTGCAAATGAGCACAACCATCACATCTCTTCTTAGAGATAAGCTGCCACCATTCCAGCAAGCTTGTTTTCCACTGCATTTTACAGTTTCAACTTATTTCCTTATTAAATAGAAAAACAGTTTTACTGTATCTTTGTTATTCCGTGTTAAACATATTTCAATAATCTATATTCATTTCATTCTTCTCATAAAATCTGGATCACCTAGCCACCCATAAGCAACTACACCACTTAAACCGACTACAACAAACCTAGAAACCAATAGTGGGGGCACGTTGCAGTCCTAAGACTTAGGTTTTTGATCTTATCTAGAAAATCAAAGGAATTTTCATGAACATTAGAGGCATGAAAACCAAATGCATAATACAAGATCCATGCCACAACATAAAAGAGATAAACAACGTGCCATGCACAAAAAATAGCCAGTAGACAGGAACATTAAAAATACATATATCATAGATAATTAAATACACAACAGAATAAAATTATACAAAAAAAACATAGAGAACTTATCTTTGCAAGTAAACGTTCACCAAATGGCTATAGACCAAGGACGTTCCTCCCAACCATAGACACTATATTTCATTTACTCTCAACAATAGGTCACCCCTAAGCCAAGGCTATGAATCCACAAGGACGGGTCCTAGGCCAAGTCTAAACACACAACAATTGGCTAAGTAGATCTTAGGTTTCCCAACCTCACAACAAATCCTAATTTCTAGATCTCTTTCCCCCTCAGCCTGCACAACCCTAAGAAATAAACAAATTTCTTTGCCATGCAGTCCCTCAGGTTGTTCCATTTATCTCCAGGGCTCCAGGGCTACTGGTAAGGAAATATCCCTACTGGAAACTCCAAGGAGCCTAAGTTGTGGACAGTTCCATCCGAGTTGTCATCGGTCTCATAACTAACAAGACTCTCAGCACTCAAGCTATCATAGGACTTTCAAAACTCACAAGAATCCAAGTACACCAGCTCTCTTCTACCCAACCTGCACAACCCCAAGAGAATGGTACCCCTTCTCTACCACGCAGTCACTCAAGATTTCCATATCCTTCCAAGGCTCCAGTGCTTCTGGTTAACAATATCCATGTTGGGACTCTCAGGACTTGCAACTGTGGACAGTTCTATCCGAACTGCCATCAAGCTCATGCACACAGGAATCCATTTCCTCTTGGAATGATCAATAATTATTACAGCTATTCATCAATGAATTTCCTCTTCCTGCAATTCGTTTCCATGCTCAACCCAAGAGCATACGAACTAGCAACGATGAGTGAAAATAAAAGAAGAACACATAAAAAAATGAACCAAGGGTAGAAGACGAAGAAGAACCCAAAACATCCCCCAAGGGATGTTTAAATCACATGAAGACAAGAGCCACATGGCCTCCCTCCCAAGAATATCATGTAATCCCTTTTCTCCATAAAATCAATTATGGGTAAAGTAAAATAATAATAAAAAGACTTATCCCCTCAATCCCCCTCTCTCGTGGAATCATAGCCCCCTATCTCTTTTTTCCTTATCTATGTTGCAACCAACGATGTATTTTATTAAAGTATATGAAGTATTACATTTCCTAGGCACTCTGGCCCCTTTTCCACTTTACCATTTAACCAACCTAAGACATATTTACATAATACATTATAGTTCATAAGGGTTATAATTGATATGTTACACATATCCCCCTTTAGTTCTGAGGGTGTCTATGTGAATGTTTTGAATGTTCACTATGTTCTGAACATTCTGATGTTTCTCTCTCTCCTGTTTGAGATCAATCTCGTCCTCATATACCTTTTCTTATATTCCCTCAAACTCTGCCTCTTCTTATGGAGGCTTGAGACTGAAATGCATTATCCAAATATTAAGTATTTTGATTGAACATACTTTCATAGGTTTGTTAGAAAAACAGGATCACATAGCAATAAAATAAAACAAATGCGGAAATAAAACACAGACAATATGCAATACAATAGAGACAACGATATACGTGGTTCACCCAGTGTGGGCTATGTCCACCAGAGAAATTTCTAGGTCCTTCTTTTATTATTATCCAACAAATTAAGGGATACAATCTACAACACACCCGTTGTCACTTCCTCTTCTTTCTCTCATAGTCTCATCTCTCAGAATACAATATTCGCAATGATGCATAGCCAAAATACATTTCCCTCATAAAAGAGGGTTTCCTTCTAGGGAAAAAAACCCTAACATAACTTCTATCATCATATCTGTGACCTTATAATGAACGGTCCAGATTTAAAATTAAATTAAAATATACATTTACAAGGCAATTTTTCCTTCCGGGGCTTCGTCCCCGAACCCTCGCTTTCCCCAAGACCCCGTAGAGGGGGTAACCCCCCTCTACACTCCCCTGCATGGAGGAGTGTACATTCTTCCGGGGTGTAAAGTCTTCATGGGGTATAAACATGGCAGAAAACAAAGACCTCTGATTCAGGAAGATAACCAGGCTCCACAACCAACAAGGTTAAATACAAAGGTCGTTTGTATTTAAGTAAACTGTGTCATAGGTTTTGGTAAACCCTGAGTGCCCAACTGTGGGAGTAGCATGAAGCTCATAAAGCACCGTGGATTTAATTTCTGACTGTTTACTTAAATAGAAATGACCTTTGTGGTGAAACTCATCATTGTTCTAAGAGTACCCTGGGGAAACTGGAGAATGTTCTTGCAAATGTTGGATCAGGTGTGAAATTTTAGGATCTTGTAGCCATTACTCGCGAACATATTGTAGCCAATATGGGACAATGAAGGATAGGGAGAAAATGGACCCTTCATCTTCATATTTTTTAGAAAGAGCATCAACAACCACAATTTATTTTCCTTTCTTGTAAATGATCTCATATTCATATCCAAAGAGATTAGTTATACATTTTTGTTTCATTGGAGAGGAAGGTCGTTGCTCTATAAAATACTTGAGGATTTTATGATTTGTATTAATTTGGAAGAATTTTCCCAAGAGATAAGGGCGCCAGAGATCTATTGCATGCATAATAGCCACCATTTCCTTTTCATATATTGATTGGCCCAAATGGAGGTCTGAAAATTATTTGTTGGTAAAGGCCAAAGGTCTTCCCTATTGCATAATTAATGCTCCAATTCCTCTCCCAGAGGCATCAAATTTCAGGACAAACGTCTTTATGAAATTAGGAAGGGACACGACCAAAGTAGTGCACATAGCCTCCTTCAATGCTTGAAAGGCCTTATCAACTGCGAGAGTCCAAGTGAAAGCATTATTTTTAAATAGAGCAGTGAGAGGAACTATAAGGTTGCCATAATTCTGAACAAAATTACGATAATATCCCGTTAAACCTAGAAAACCATGCAATCTTTTGATGGTCTTGCGGCGAGTCCAATCCTGCATGGATTCAATCTTCGTAGGATCCACCTGGACACCAGCCTTGCAAACAATATGACCCAAGTACTCAACTTCTAAGGTGCCAAAAGCACATTTAGATTGTTTGAGGAAACATTTATGCTGAGATAGTAGATGAATAACTTGATCTACATTGGAAATATGGGATTTCCAAGTTTTACTGTAAATGAGAATATCATCAAAGAAAAATGATACAAAATGATGGAGAAAAGGACAGAAGACATGATTCATGATTCTTTGGAAGGTGGAGGGGGCATTACATAGTCCACATGGCATGACCAAGAACTCATAGTTACACTCATGAGTTTGAAAAGAAGTCTTGGGGATGTCAGTGGCTTGCATACGGATCTGGTGATAGCCTAAATGTAGATCAAGTTTGGTGAAATAATGAGCACCACTCAACTCATCCAAGATATCATCAATGATATGAATGGGAAACTTGTTCTTGATGGTTAGTTTATTGAGGGCACAAAAGTTAGGACACATGCACCAAGTAACTTCTTTCTTAAGTACCATGAGCACAGAATAAGAATAAGGGCTGGTACTGGGGCAGATAACACCCGCTTGGAGAAATTCCTACATGATTTTCTCAAATTCATTATTTTGGGAAAAGGGATGACGATAAGGGAGAGGATTGGGAGGAAGACTTCCAGGAACAAGGGTATGGAATGATCATGAACACCACGAGAAGGCAAAAGTCTCTAAGGAGTGGAAAAAAAAACTTTTTGTTTGGAGAGAATAGCTTGGAGGTCAGGATGCACAAAGGGTGTCTCAACCGCGTGAATAGAATGGAGTTGAGAAATAATACTGGAGTGTCCTTTCTTGAGGAGTTTTTCCATGCGATGAGAACTGATGATATTAGGAGAACCAATTGTGAGACCTCAGAAGTGATACATTTTTCCCTCTTGCTGGAACTGCATGGTTAATTCCTTAAAATCCATAAGAATGGGACCCAAAGTACGTAATCATTCAACATCGAGCACAATGTCACACCCGCCCATTTCGATGGAAAACATATGAGATTTTAGGTGGTGATTTCCAATTTGAATACATACATTTTCACAAGGACCACAACATTTCATGGACCCACCATTGGCTATCATGATTTGAAATTTATTGACAACATGGATATATCCATTTTTTTCCTGGGCAATGCAATGATGGATAAAATTGTGGGTGCTACCACTATCAACTACGATGATGACCTTCCTATTCTTAATACAGCCAATGAGCTTGAGGGTTTGGGGAATAGAGAAACTAGTGAGAGCATTCATGGAAATGAGTGGTTCAACTTCAGGTGGATTAGCGAGCTCTGGGGTAGCATCGAGAAGGGATGGCTCTTCAACAATTGGAACTGTCACATATTCTTCAGAAACATCTTCGGAAATGGCCATAAAAAGATTTTGTTCTTTGCACTTGTGCCCTGGAAATTATTTTTCATCATAGTTATAACAAAGAAACTTCAATTGGTGTTCAACCATTTTATCCCTAGTTAATTTGTAGACCTTGAGGGGGGCTACAGGGGGGTTAGGATTAGTGGAGCGAGGGTAAGGAACAAAAGAGGGTCTTTTGTTTTGGGAAAAAACAACCTGTTGGGATTATTTAACACGTTTATTATATTCCAACCAAGTCTGAGGGCGGGCCATGAGAACCTGGGATTGAATTTCATCCTTTAGGCCACTGATAAAACATTCATGGAAGAAAGCATTTGACATTCCCTCAGTTCGAAAGGAAAAATGCTCAAAAGAATATATAAAGTCTTCCATTGTGCCTCAGTGTTTCAACTTGGTAAAATGACCAAGATAGTGGGTATTGATGTCAAAGTGATCGTAGATCTCAACAACAAACCAGGTCCAGGAAATATACCCTTGACGTGAATTTTTATGCCATTTCCACCATTTCCATCGTTCAAGATCTAGATAGAGGATAGACTAGCGAAGTTTGGAAAATTCATCAGTAATACCATGAAGAGAAAAATAATGCTCCATTTGAATGAACCAGCCCGTAGGATCGAAACCATAAAATTTATTGACCTCAACATGGGGAAGACGAGGGTCTCCCTGAATGGAGTTCGATTGAAGATGTAAATAATGAGAGGATTCAATAACATTGGGTTGGTCCGAGGAGGAAGGACCTGAAGAGCGATTCAACAACTGGTTGACAACATACTGGAGGGTGTTAAATTGGTTCATGAATTTGGTGTCCATGGTGTCAAATTTTTTCTCAACGTGGGTTTATAACTGTCCAAAGAGGGAATTGGTAGAGGTAATTTCATAGGTCATTTGATTGATGGAATCTTGCAGGTCTTGGTTGCGAGTGACGACCATTTAGAGAGGGGAAGTGTGGGTAAGAAAAAATGGGTGGGTGGGACGACAAAAAGGACTTATAAGTGATAGGTACAACAACGATCAGGGAAATAAGAGAAATAGAATGGAATAGGTGGAAAAATGGGGACGTTGAGAGAGGCTCTGGTCCACTGGAAAAAAATGTTAAAAATGAAAGGTATGATTGGGATCATGGAGAAAATAGGAATTCAACGAGATGGGTCTCAAATAATGGTGCCAATAGGATCCTATGGAGTTATACTCCAATCTGAAGAATACTGCAGTGATGAAATGCCCAAATGTTTAGCAAGAAGAAATGTGTAGTAATTTCACAACTCGAATGCAGGAGACATAGTTACATGACAATAGATCTTGTATGTTCTATTTTTGTTTCCGTCCCAAGGGTTAGGGTATTCAAGGGTTCTACAGACAACGGTTTTCCCTATGCTATAACTCTATGATATACGTGTGGGGTCCAATAGTAGTACTTGACCCAATATCTCAGGGCATGAACTAAGGAGGCTAGACCATTCCCTTAGCTGTACTACCTGACTACCCAGTTACTAGAGAGTATCTTCTCAAGTGATTTTATCAGTGGCACTATAGAAGTCAGGTGACCAATTCGTTTATCTATGGAAGGTGTCAGGAGATCTAGGTTGATCCATATACAGGTGCTTTCTGATGCACTACCACTCGAAGGGGTACCAACAATAGTTACAAGGGTGGCCAACTGATGTGCGCTTAAGTACCACTTGTATTTCCTGTGTGTATGAATCCTCGACCACAGTTTTA
>JZKD02S1718581.1:17020-27545 GCA_000966675.3 Picea glauca
ACAATTACTTTCAAGATCATACAGATTGGACGGGTATTGAATGCAGATTGTATGGCAACAATTTTTTGTTATGTACATGAGCACTGGTGTTCTGATTTCTGCAACTTGTAATTTTTTTTTTCTTTGAATTTTTGTGGGATATTTTTCCTCAATTTCTTTTGCACCAAAGTGTTTTCTTTTTTTAATTTATCTATGACTCTGGGATTTCTTCCAATTTTCTGGCAGTGGATTATTTTCTTCTTCTTCAACGAATTTTGAATTTCGAATCGCCAAAGGCTATATTTCTGGTCAAAGACTTAGAAAAATCAGAGAATCTCTGAATGAAGTAGGTTGGCCAAAAGCCGGTTCAAACAAGCTCTGATAAAAAGATTGGCCAAAGGCCGTGATCAGAAAAATAAAGCTCTGATACCAAATGAGACGAACAAAGTTCGTCACGCACAAATAATCCAAAATATCTGGAATATAGTAATCAAATCCATATGGAAAAATATGTATGTAATAAGAATGAATAATAAGATATAAGATGATTACAATTGAGAATGAGGGCTTGTTTATATACCCACGCAGGGGTGCTCTTAACCAATAGTCATGTCCTTTGAGACATGATCTTTCATTATTAATAATTATTATTTATTAATTAATTATTATGTTATGAATATCTATTTATGTATATTTATGTTCATAACAAACCCTTACTTTGTGGTTTACCCTAAAGTTAAGTGGATAAACACTTTTAGGAAAATTAGTATAAATAAGGATCATTTATATTTCATTTTTTTCATAACTCTCCCATCTTGAAGAGGATTCTTGGCTAAAATTTGCACCCCTCTTGGGAAATTCATTCTCTCTTTATCTTATGTTATGGTTCATATCTTGTCTTGTGGATTGAAGTGGTGCTCTATCTCTTTCTTTGGTGATGAAAAATACTTGGTAACAAGGGTTTGTCTTGGCATGCTTTTTGGAATTGGTAAGGAAAATCTACATATTGTTAGTTTTCTTTCTTGTTCCATGGTTTGTATTGGCTAGATCCTTGGAGGATTATAAGGGAATACACCCTCCATCAAGTTTTATCATTGTTGTTTGTAGAAAAAAGATATTACAAAGGTTGCTAGGAGGAGTAAAAGGGCTTACACCCTCCTAGATCTACCTTGTTAGGTTTTACTTGCCCTAGGGAGTAAAAGGGTGCACACCCCTAGGGAGGTAGTAGATATAACCTATTAAAAGAGACTCTATTAACCCATTTGGAAATACACTAATCATTTATTGCATTGGAGATATAAATTACTTGCATTGGTAAGCGTGATTTTGAGAGATATTGATCTCGCTCAAGCTGGAATGTTTTCTTAGTGTTATAAGCTTTCTTATGCCCCAAGGGCGTCCTATTTAGGCCAAGAAATTTGTTTCTTTTATAAACTTAAAGCTACAACCATTAGGGCTGTATAAAGCTCTCTCTTTTACTTGTTGCACACTTACCAACCACTGAAATTTACTTGTAAACGTCTATTGTTGTTCTATTGCTCATAGTCTATCTTTTTTACGGCTTACTTGTTGATTTTTGTGGTTGGATTTTGATGCTATAATTTTTTTTTCTACAACCACTTGGCTGATATAATAACTTGCTGATAACATCTAATAAACAACCCTAATCACCACCAAAATCTCACTTTAATCATTGGAAGTTAGACTAGTCTTTGTTAGCTTTATTTATGATATCTTGTACTAGATTTTGGATGGTCAAATTTGCAGCCATTGTCAATTTATGTTGTTGATATATATTTCTATAACTACTGCAAATTTGGGACAACAAGGTTTCTTGCTTGTTCCCCTTGGTTTAAAGTCTTATATATCCATTGTTTGTCTTGTTCCGAGCATGGCTAACATTGTTTTCCAGGTATCTATCACTTGGAAACTGTGTATCCTTCTACAAGACTCATTTTCAAGCCTTTTTTCATCTCTATCATTGACCTATAGGGGTTTCACTGATCATCTCTCCATATTTCATCTCAATCCCCCCAGGGTCACCTCGCATTCCCCCCTTGTGTAGGATTTCTCCTTCACTAGAGCGAGGGGAGGGTTTATATAAGGTGACACTAGGTAGAATCTACCACAGTTATCGCCATATCGTGGATTGGGTCAGGATTTTCCCAACCTATAGTTTGTGCAATAACAAGACCCAACACCTCCATTTAGTTGAATTTTATGATTTTTTCAAGTCTGCAAGTCTAGATAAATTTAAATTTTGTGTTTTCATGATTGATGGATGTTTTCATAGAGTCAAAAGAGATTACACTCCATTGCTTATTTTTAGGTCTATGAAGAAGGGGCATGTCTTCTAGACCAAGTTTATGATATAAGTCAATCATAGCGCACATGGAAAGCTCTCATTTTTCCACATCATTTCATCAACATAGTGAAGTTTGTTGACATGTGGACCAATCACAATTCATAGAGTGTCATTGTTGATGTCATCATTCTAGGTCATGAAGATAGGTAGCATTGCTAAGTTATTATGTGTGGTATTTTGAGATGCATTGGTGGTTTAAACAATTGGCATCTCCTTTTCCTTATGAAAATCCATCGCAATGTTGAACTCTATATTTCAAAAGTGAATTTAGGTGGAGTTAATAATATTTTGATTCCATAAGATAGTTGAACAAATTTCTAAAGATATGTTCCTGTAACATCCCCACTATAATATTCGGTTTAATTAATGCATAAGGTATATATATAGATGTGGCTATGGCCAAACGATGTAATATGTGAATTGTATTTTATGTTTTTAATAAAAATAATGTGATGCTAGTTGTTGGGAATGGACAAGGATGGGGGATGATTAATCCATAAGTGAGGGGAATTCCTAGAGAGTACCCAAGAGGGGTCCAAAGGGAATTAATTTATGGGGATTAATTCAAACCCACATTTCTGAATTTTATTATCATTTGGGAAAAAATTATATTTTAGTTGGAGTGTGTGAGATCCCAATCATTAAAATCATGTAAGGGGGTGGGTATGAGATTCGCATCTGATAGTTATTGTAAAGTATGGGGAAGAAGAAATCAACATTGGGTAGAGTGAGCAGTCAATGGTCTTGAAAGATAGAGGAAACTCATATGGGTTGTTACATGCAGTTTTTAAAGGAAGAGTTAGACATGAACAACAAGAGAAAAAATGGGAGAAGAGCTTGGGAGATGGAACAAGGCTAGGCGAATTATAGAGCATGCTAGAGAGTTTTAGGAGCATTTTGGAGTTGGAAATTGAAGAGTCGAGTTGTTAAGTCTGAAGAGTGAACTCCTAGGTGAGTTGCATTGTATCAACAAATGTTTTTTGTTGTTTTTTCTCCTTCCCCGGGATTTTTCTGCAACCTGCAAAAACCTTGAACAAGTATATCTATATGTAGAGGTAGTCATAGTAGTAACTACCCATTAGTTATATGTAAAATAACAAAAAATTACAAAGAAAATAGTATTCTACTAAAATGTATGTGAAAATATTGCAAATATGAACAATAATAACACAAGATAGTTCGAAGGAACGAGTTTTCTGTATTATTGATGAAAAAGAAGCAAAGAAGTTACAACTTATACCTACTTGATGTGTCGTTTCCCTATTAAAAGAGATCCTAGATTCCTCCAACCTTGGCTTGTGCTATAAGGATGTTCTTGGCACCAAAGTCACCACATACCCAAAGAGGGTAAAGAGAGATGCTCTTGGAAAGATAATATTGGTGATCAAAAGGAAACTAGAAATAAGGGTTTCCAAGCCAAGGAATTAACAACAACAAGGATAAAATGGGCTTATAGACTGAGTGGGAATATCGAGATGAGTGCTTTCTTGAATGTGCAAATTATCGTTACCTTTATCCATGAGGCAAATGTTCCTTTTATGCGGTCTCCAATCAGTTAGAGACAGTTGAGTATGGGAAAAAAGAGTTGACAACTAACCAATCCATTAACTCATCATTAATTTGGGCATAATTATATTTTTTTGAACATTTATTAGCATGTATGTGGGTGTCCCTTAAGCAGTATGCGTGCACATGGGTATCATAATTGTTAGGGCACATATATCCATCAAAATTTAGTTTTTTAGAAGGACTCAAGGAGGTATGGGGAATAATTGTCTGTGAGGAGGATAGGGATAAGGCCAATAAAAGCATCAAAGCTTTGAAGGTGGAATTTGACACTATAACACTAGTATATGGTTGTTCATTCAACCTTTTAACCTTGATTGGAATTGAATGATTCCTAGATAATATATACGGTCTTTAATGTGAAATTTCAAAAGAAATTGGGATTGTAGTGAATATGATTCCATGTTTCTCTAATTTATTATTAGTATATTATTTCTAGAATACTAGTTATATGAGGAATGCAATTAAGATTTATATAAATGGGCAATTATTGTTCCTAACTTTGTATGTTAAGACAAAAAAAAACCTTTATTGTCTCTCATAGTGAAATGTTACGGTTATTTTGGTCTCGGGGGAGTAGTAATCAATGTGGAGATGGTACCCTATGTTGACTCGCAAACTTGCAAACTATCCACCAACCTAAAAATACTTGCAAGGAACAATTAAAATTTTCTATTATTATGATATATTCAATATTTAACTATAGGTGGGACCCCTAGGGAGACAGAAATAAAGTTTTTTTTTTAAATTTTCCCCAGGATTGAATGGCATCGGTCTACTTATGTGGTTTCATTTTCATTATACAGTGATATTGCCTCATTGCCTCTCTTTTTCAATTTGAGTATCAATATCACTATCAATTTGATTGCACAAGAAAAGGAAAAGTTTTGTTCACAAAGCTGTAAGGATCTCTTATGCTCCATACATTTCACTCTTAAGAGATTATTATGACTTACATAGAGAGATAGTCATAAAAGGTTGTTTTTCTAATACCTCATAAAAGAACATATAACATTTTGATGACATTCTACTAATATGATGTGGTCTAAAGAAAAGGAGACAAGACAAGTTATTTTTTCAAAAAAATATTTGAGGTTCATATGGTTTATAATGTGTTAAAATATTTTGATTATAACATCAGGTCATCAAATTATTGTTATAAACATACATACATATATATGGAAGTGTCGGTTCTACATAAGAAAGGTGACATTTCAATCGAATGGTCGATATTTTAAGTTTTCAATGCATATGGTATATGGTATAACACATGAACTCAACACTCATGCTATTGTTCACCTCACAACTATAACTTAGCACCCGAATATTGAATATATGTGTTTCTTGTACTATTAACCCACTTTGAATGTGGTATTAAATGGTAACTTGGACATGAAGCTTGATGTGAAGTTGATGGCCATCATTTCAATTGGAATTTGTTTTGGTTGTCGACGTGGTTATATGGCACGGTATTGCTAGCACACTTGGAAAACATTTAGGCCTGCAATTTGATTTTAGTGGATAGTAGAACATGAGATGGATTAAAATTTTAATGTTTTGATAGTTTTATAGAAATTTATGCCTCGTGTATTCAATTCATGGGACGCAAGTATTTACTCATTGAGGTATACCACCCTGAGATGGGGTTTTGGGAATTCCATTTTTTTCGAACTAGTTGAGTAACACTCTGGTCTTGGAGAGGTATGGATATTCTAGTTTGTACCCATCAAATGCATTTTTGTTTTTGCATAAATAGTTTTTGGAATAACTTTTCTTTATTAGTAAATGAGTATGTGTGTTTTGTCTTTCTTTTCGAACTAATTTTGTCATCCCAAAGGAAATACTTCCCATTTTGTTGTTCTGGCATTAAAACTCAACCTAAAAACTATTGTATCTAGTCTCGATTGTGTGAATTCATTGCAAATGGTTCATTTTCATTTTTGAACAACTTCTTTCATATTATTTTTCCAAAAAATACAAGTCTTGTTGCAACCTCATTTTCCACACGTTGATACTTGGAGTCTTGAACAAGAAAATTTCAGGAAAAGTTTTGTGGCTTTTGTTCTACATGCATCTTAGTTTTATTTATCAAAGGGTTTCGAACCCATGTATTTCAAAATACATTCTTCATCTATGTTCAATTGTATGTTATCAATGCTTTCCATGGACATTGATTAGTTTAATTTTAAAACCCTACTACATGCATCCTAACTCTGAGATTGAAGGGTCATTTGGTTGAATCATTTTATTGCTAAACCCCTAGACTTTTAAGTCTTGTGCATGTCATGAAGACAACTTGTTTTAAGCTCGAACTGGTGAGGGTTTTGTGTATCTGCCTAAGATCGATACCTTTGCATTCTTTATTCGGAAAATAGAGAGTGTTGATAGTCATATGAACGAACTTACAGTTATAAAAATGTATCATTATCCAGATTTGAATCCTCATTGTTTGGATATATACAGTTGTGGAATAAGCCATATCCATGATGCATTTGTTGTTTTGATTGAAGAAAATATTTGGTGGATTTTAACTTGTGTGTTATGTTTTTTGGGGCTCGATGGAAAAATTTTAATCTAAGATAGATCCGGCTTGGTTGATTACACCATACTATTTTGGTGTTGAAGGATTTGCATCAATTTTTTTCTGGAACATAAGTTTTGTTATCAACTTATTTGATGGTCATTAAAAGCCATGATATGGAAATTCTGGTGTTATATATTGGGTTGTTTGATCATTGCAGAACTTGTTGAAATAAGTAATATAATAGTTTAAGGAGATATAGTCATTGGTTTCTAAAGCATATTTGTTTGAATTGGATATGGATGGGTCATCCAAAATTTAAAAATTGTTTTTATTTATACATACAGGTTCAAATCCCTCATACTTTCACTTTTCATTCATCATTCCTTAATTCCCATGAACATATATCATTTAAAAATTCATTTCTCTTTCCCCTATTGTATGAAATATATAATGTTTTTCTATCAGTTCGGTAATGGATAGTTTGATAGTAAGAATATATTTTGATCAATTAAAATTTTGATGAAGGGAAGAATGTAAAAAAGAAGAAGATATATTGCAAAGTGGTGGTTCTTTAATGAACTATGTTTTGGATGTTGATTTTTCATGGCCACACCCTTCATGCTCTCATTTTACATACATTATTCCTAGTTCTCAAATATCATATTCATTTTTAATTCATATATTCCCCCATGATACATGGAAAAATACAAAGGTTTATTTGGACATGGACAAGGAATATGATAGCAGTTAATGAGGATGTGATTGAAATGGAATTCATGAGATAATTATTGATAGACATTTGGATATTGGAGGATTTTTTATGATTGATGTGTTGTTATTCTGAACATGTAACATTGCTTCCCTTGTCATTGATTTTCACTTTCCATACATTATAAATTCCCTCACATTCCCAATTACATTGTTATTCTCATGTTCTTAATTAAACATCAGTTATATGAGGTGGTGAGATATGAACATATTTAAAAGCAGAGATGAAAGTTTGTTTTGAGTTACCCTTCCCTTTTTATCCTTGGTTGTATGCATGCTTTCTTGTTGATCAAGTCAGAGCTAAATTATGTCAATGCAAATGGTATTTGATGTTTTACTTGCTATTGTATGCATACCCTAACCTAGCCTTATGTTTAATAGATGGGATTTTTTAGCAGAGCCAGTCATGGCAGAGGAAATGGAGGCAGATGAAGAATGCCAAATGATTTTTGGCAAGGAGGAAACAAAAGACTCTAATTTTAAATTCATTTTGATGTTGATTCCGAAGAATTTAACAAACTCTTACAGAAAGGTTTCTTAAACTTAGTTGGACAAGGAGAATTTCAACCTCCGCTTCCACCTTAAAGACCACCTTTTCACCCTCATCCTAGCATCTTTGACATACTAGTGCAACCACATGTGTCCTTACCACTCGAGGTCCCAGTCAATAATGGTTGGAATGATATTGTAAATCCTCCCCAAGTTCATACTGATGAATGTACCATAGTGTCTTTGTCATTACCTCCTCCTCCAGCTAAATGGCTTTCCCAACACATTGAATCAGTGACATCACATGCCCATTCAACTCAACCATTGAAAAGACTCAAGTCCATTTCCCAAGAACCTAAGCCTTGTAAAGGGAAAAAATTAGCCAATTCTACTAAGTCTGATCAATTTGAGGCATCCTCACACTCAATCACATCACATTCCCAACACCATGGACATGAGGATGGGAATCCCCCTTTTGAATAAATGCACCCAGAAGCATCAACAATTAAAGGTAAAATTCCCATCAAGACAGATTGACAGATGCCCAAGCTGACATAATCGAAGGACAATGGACATAGGTGAACTGCCTCACATAAAAATATGATTTCTAATTTTATCATGTTATTTTTCTTTGGTTTCACTGTTGGGACAACCTTTACTTGTTTTGGACAACAATTTATTTTTGGACATCTTGCTGACCTATTTATTTTGGACATGTAATGCATATATACTTGATATTTGCGAGTCACAAGTATGTTTTGAAATATTTGATATGTGGGTTGATTGGGATATGTGTATATAATGATGTTTGATGACATTGATGCATAATTATTGATGGAGTAACAAGGGGATATTTCGAAAATTAAACAACAGATTTAATCAGGGGGGCCCACCTATTAGTTAATATTTATTATCCCTTATCATTATTTATCAATATTTGCATATGAACTGTCCCTATCTAATTAATTTGTTTTTAAATAAATTAACTAAAATTAGTTGGAACTACTCAAAACTAATTTTAGAGAATAAAAAAGAACATGAAGGACAAGCAAAGGAGAGATAGAAGCACAAACTCTAATAATTTTTTCTCTTGATCTAGAGTGAGATTACATTACTACTTCATTCATTCTTGAAACACTTAAAAGCTAAGAACTTTTTGTTGATAGCAAGGTCTTACCGAAGGTGGAAATAAGGACCTAGAAGCATTGATTGTTGACATGCTTCAGAAAGTTGATCATATGTTTCTGATAGTCTGTAAATTCTTATTGGATTTCTGAATTGATTTTCAATACTAATTAGGAATTTTATGCAAATTCAAGGTAGTGGCATATTGTGGCTTGTTGATCAAGTTATTTTTCAGTTTTGGTTTTACTTAGAAGACACTAGTCATCTCTATGTGATTTAACATTCCACCTCTGATTTCTAAGACTTATCCTGGTCCTTACCCATTCTGGGATATGATAAAATGTTTTTGGCTGTATTTCGAAAATGAATTAATAAAATCATTTGATGGTTTTGGAGTCTCATTTTGGACTATATATATAATCTTTATTTTAGATTTTTTGTTCTATGATTGTTCATTAAATCTATTATAATTTTGATCCAGGTGGATATCGGTGGCCACCCACCTTTTCCAACTAGCTCAAAATAGTTTTCTGGCAATTTTGACAATTTACTATTTTTAGCAGTTTTAACTTTCGGGGCCATTTTGAGGGCCTAAATGAAGGTTTTTAGGGATCGAGCTTCTCAATAATAGACGAATGCATGATTGATCCCACAAAATGAATCTCCTTGACGATACCTTTCCAATGGGCTATCATACACCTAAAATAAAGATCGTATGCAAAAGTTACGACCCCGAGAAGTTGATGTACTAACTTACCCAGATGGGGCCCACATGACTTTTGGTGCTTCATCTCCTAGGGTTATAAGGTTTTTGGATGTCTAGAGTTTTTGGAATTCCTATTTATTGTAAAAATTCCTTTAGAGCTTCATTGTAATCATCTTCTTGCGAATGAGCATAGCCGTCACATCTCTTCTCAGAGATAAGCCGCCACCATTCCAGCAAGCTTGTTTCCGCTGCATTTTACGGTTTCAACTTATTTCCTTATTGAATAGAAAACCATTTTTACTGCATCTATGTTATTTTGTGTTAAGCACCTGTTAATAATCTATAGTCATTTCATTCTCCTCATAAAATCCGGATCAAATTTTTTGTTACAAATATTTCTTTATTTATTTGTCATAACACAAAATAAAAAACAACATTGGTCCGATAAAATATTTCTTGAGGATTAATTGGTATTTTTGAAAAATTCCATAAACATAAGGGTATCAATCCCACCTATCTTGCTTTATCCCAACAAGATTTGAAAATGTTGGTATTAGGATAGCCATTCCTTTTCATCAACATTTATTTGCAGACTATAATGGGGAACTTATCCATAGTTTTCTGGTAGTTGTATTTTATTTTTTGTACTTATTTTTCTTCTCTTATCTCATGAATTTTACCGTTGCACGACAATCTAACATTAGTGATGGTTTGGATGATTGGACTAGTATTTCTTTGACTTTATTCAATCTTATTTTAGAAACATCTCACATATGTGAAGAACTTGATCATTCTTGGGAGGTTATTGCTAGAGACGTTAGATTTCGTGAACAATGGAAAGCCCGAAATCAACCCCCTCAGTAAAGGTTGACATATGTCCTCTGGATCTCGTTCTTCTCGAAGGACAAGGGGTTTATCTCCTAAGATCAATCCTATATTTTAAATAGGAAGAAAGAAAGTTGTCTTCAAGAATATGCAACCTAAACTTTGAAGATCATTATCT
>JZKD02S1718581.1:80619-99286 GCA_000966675.3 Picea glauca
AAATAAAACAAACAATAATGTGAAATCAAAGCAAATAAAACAAACTATAATACAAAAAACATTCCATACAACATTTAAACCTTCAAGTTGGTTCCACATAGTGTTTTAGGTGGGAACCGTTGGTGCTATAGGAAAACAATCTCTCTTGCAAGTCCTTTAGGATATAGGAATTCACACCCAGGACAAAAGAGATCTTAAAAGGACCCAACCATAACTTTTGGAACTTCAAATGCCTTCCTCTATTAGCATGATCTGAATCCCACAATAATACCTTCTCATTAACCCTAAATTTGACAACTTTGGCACTTTTATTGAAATATCTTTGAACAGTTTGTTGTCTTCTCTTTATGTTATCCAAGGAAAACATCCTTTGTTCCTCTAAATCCAATAGTGTATTCATCCTTTGAGAGATATTGGAAGAATTTAATTCTTCAACATCAGCCTTAAAAAAGAAAGTTCCATCTTGGTAGGCAGAATGGCTTCTTGACTATAAACAAGTTGGAAAGGAGTGAAACCAGTGCTCACCTTGGTGGTAGTGTGATATGCCCAAAGGGCATAAGTGAGGAGAGTGTGCCATTGACGAGGCTTATCTTCAATGAGCCTTTTGATAATTCTAACCAGATTCTTGTTGGTAGATTCGGCTTGCCCATTTCCTTGTGGATAATAAGTTGATGAGGTAAAAATTTTAACCCCCAATTTAGCTAGAAACTGGGTTAGCTTAGCAAAAATAAAAATGAGACCATTTTCTGTAATAATTTCCAAAGGAAGACCAAATATGGAAAAAATATTAGTCTCAAGGAAAGAAATCACCTACTCATCCTGCGAATGCTTAAGTGGGTCATCTTTAGTCCATTTTGTAAAATAGTATGTGGCTATCAAGATAAACACTTTCCCTGCTGAAGATGGAGGATTAATAGGACCAATAAAGTCCAGACCCCATTTTAAAAAAGGAATGTCAGGGAGAACATGTTGTAAGGGCATAGCAGAAAGATGTTATTTCCTAGCAAACTTCTAGCACTTGTCACAAGATCTTGAAAAATTATAAGAATCACGAAAGATTGAAGGCCAATAGTATCATTTCCTAATAATTTTAAAAACAATGGTTTTAACAGAAAAGTGACCTCCTACATGAATAAAAGAATATAAAGATCCATGAGTTTCTTGTAACAATTTATGTGCTTCCTCATTATTCACACATCGAAGTAACATACCATCGGCAGATCTCCTAAACAAGAATTCTCCTAAAATGATGTATCTAGAAGATTCAAGACAGAGCCTTCTTCTTTGATGAGTATCCAAATTATCTGGGAATATTTGATTTTGCAACTAATACACTAGATCTTTATACCAAGGATGTTCAACTACAAGAAAGATTTGACTGTCAATGTAAAACAGTGTTGATAGAGAGCTATCTTGTTCATCAATTTCTTCACTTTCTTCTACCTGTTGAGCCAAGTGAAGGGATAAGTCACGTCCCTTAATGGTATTAGAAGTCATGATAGTTAAATCATGCTCCTGGATCTTGGCAAGCTAATGTGCAAGCTTCCCTGAAAGATAATTCTGTGAGAGAAAAAACTTGACAGAAGGTAAAGGGACTTTTACCAGCGTGTGCTTACCTAAGATAAAGTGGTGAAAATTTTCAACAGCCTTAACAAGAGAGAAAGCATGCTTTTCAATATAAGAATATTTAAATTCATCATCTGACAAGCTTTGACTCATGTAAGCTATTATTTTCTCATTAACTTGGTCATCACATTGCACGAGGATAGAAAAAACGGCTTCATCTGTGGCATTAGTATATATAATAAATTCTTTCTCAAAATCCGGCTTCACCAAAACTGGTGTGAAATTGATTGCCTTCTTGATCCTTACGAAAGAATTTTCGACATCATTTGTCCAAGAAAAGGAATGATCTTGATTAATAATATTTGAATTGGTTTTACCATTAAATAAAAATCAGGAACAAGCCTATGGACAAAGTTGATAACACCCATAAAGGCTTGAACCTCCTTCTTGGAAATAGGAGTAGGAATATTTAGGATAGCAAAAATCCTTTCGGGATCTATGCTTATTCTTGAATCAGAGACAACATGTCCAAGTATCTTTCCCTTGGTAACACCGAAAATAGAATTAGAAGGATTTAAATAAATGCAAAATTTCCTGCATCGCATGAGAACCTTTTTAAGATGACCAAAATGATCTTATCAGTTTTTTGAATACACAGTTAAGTCATCAATATAAATCTGAATAATGTTGTCGATCAAATCGTCAAAATATATTTGCATAACTCTTTGTAAAGTGACACCTGTATTAGATAAGCCAAAAGGCATACGTTCATAAGTGAAAGTGCCCCAACATGTAATAAAAGCGGTTTTATATTTATCTGTCCTTTTTACCTTGATATGATTATAACCAGAAAAATCGTCAAGTAAGGACATCATTCGTGACCCTACAACTTGCTGCAAAATCATTTCCATTTTACGGAGAGGAAAATGGTATTTTATACTAGCCCTATTGAATGCACAAAAATCAACGCATAATATGATATGACCAGTCATTTTTTGAATGGGAACCAAATTGGAAACCGACTCAGATTACTTAACAGGGAAAATTATCCCAACCTTCAAGAGTTTTTCCTACTCCTTTCGAATAGTTTCTTCCAGTTTAGGGTTAATGCGTCTTTGTTTTTTCCTAACCGGTTTTAAGCCCTCCTTGATAGGATTGGCATGTTGTATAAGAGCCGGATCAAAACCAGGAATATCCTCATAAGACCAAGAAAAAACATCATGAAATTCACAAAGTAACTCAGTGAACTTCAATTTTTCTTCATCAGAACATTGGGCACCTATCTTAACATTATTTGGACAATCGGGTGTCCCAATGTTCAAGGAAATGGTTTCACCCACTTTCCTTTTTGAGTCCTCTTCTTTATGTTTCTCTTTTTCTCGTACATCACTCGATGAAAATGAACTCTCTAGAGGAGTCAAGCCCTTCAGAATTTTGTTATCTTCCATTGATATAATCTCCTTAGGCTTATAAGGTTCATTTCGTATGAAAGCACAGATTCTCTCATCACTAGGGAAGACCTTCCATGACTCTACATTTTTAGGGATATGAGGATGGTACAAAGATTGAAAGGTGAAATCAGGTATTTGCGGCAGAAGTTTCTAAGTAGGAGAGGCTGCAAAAATAGCTAACTTGTCAGCCATTGAGTTCAATTCCTTTTTAACATGAGTGATGTTGAAATATAGCAAGTTCTAGATAAGTGTCCAAACAATTTGGGTATAATTTTTCATTAACTTGTTGATAGGATAATATACCTTACATACAAGGTTTACAACAAGTTCGGAGTCCCAAAAAACTGTAAGGTGACCACAAACTAAATTATAGGCATTTTCAATGCCTAGCAATAACACTTCAAATTCATTGACATTGTTTGTGCAAGCAAACTCTAACCTATAGGAAAATTTATGAATTTTACCCATGGGAGAGTACAAGTTAATGTCGGCTCCATTTCCTCCATTGGAGCATGAACCATCAAAGTGCATATGCCACATCCCATCCTCTATGTCGATTTGTTCCAAAGTAGTGTTGTCCTCATCTGCAAAGATGGAATACACTCCTAGGTCCTCTTCAATATAATTCACATTAGAATGTGGGACGCTTTATGCATAAGGTGAAATTATTCCCTCCCTTAGGACTATGATGTTTTTACCATTCCAAGGAATGGATAAGTGTGTCCCGTCGAGTGAGAGGTATCCACCTATCAAGGCTTTCCAGTATCGTCCTAAGATGATTGAATAATTACTCACTGGCATATCAATTACCTGAATATTAAGGGTTGTCCTTATTTCAGGATGTGTGCACAAAACCAAGGTCACGTCCTTGATTTCACCTATGGACGATTGTTGTAAACTATTACAAGAGAGCATGCTTATGTCATTTTCATTTGTACAAGACAACCCTAGATCTTCCATAATAATTTTCGACATTACACTTGGGCCTGAACCACTATCAATCAGACAACAATGGGTTATTTTGTCCATAATCTTTACAGAAATGAAAAATGGGGGATTTTTTACAGGGTGTTTGAAATTATGTCCACCTACTTTATTTACAGTTGAATCCTCTTCATCTACCTCTTCAGAGAGGTTTGCTACAATGGAAGCATTTCCTTCCATGAATTTTTTCAGATGCTTTTGTTCCTCAGGGATGAAAACCATGTCCAGGAGGGTAGCATCGACTTTAATATAAGCCAATTGATTGAGAATATTGTATTTAGAAGAGGGGAGAGGTGAGGGATTTCCTTAACTGTCAGGATTTTTAGTAACTTGTATAGTAGAAACTGGTGAATATGAGCTTGTGCTAGAAGAAGTGAGAGGAGGATCATATTTACCTTTTGGAGCATAGGATTTATTCCTAGTATTTATGATCATGATATCCTCTAGTTCTGCAAAATCTAGGACATCAATAGTAGTTTCAGCTCTTTTACCAAAGATTTTATCTCTATAACTCTTCTTTTCCTCACAAGTACTTTCCTCATGGTGTTCCTCGCAAAAGTTACACCAACTGTGAGGCATGATGGCTTTAGGATGAAATTTTTTTTCATTAGGATTCCTAAAGGGTGGTGAAGAAGAAGATGAGGCCCTAGGGGTAAGTGAAGGGACATTCCCCTTTCGCTCATATGCTATCATACGATTATTCATGTCTTGTACAAGCTATAAGAGGGTGGACATGTCTGTCTGTTTAACTAAGTCTCCATTGGGAAGGCTTGTTCTTTCAAGTTGTTCTTCGTACTCTAAACAAGTATGCAGAGCGGAACCAAGGTTATCAATGGATTTTTCCTCAAGCCTATCATGGTAGGGGAAAGGTAAAGCATTATAGTAATGCATAAAAGAGGCTTGGTTCTAAGGGCGAATGAGCTCAGGAATTTGGTTATATAATTTGGTGAAATGCAAGTTGAAAGATTTCATAGTCTCACAGTCTTTATAAGCAATGTTATTGTACTCCCGTAACTGCATGGTTGGTCTCTTAGACTTCCCATAAGTAGACTTGAACCAATAAACTATCTCCTCCCAAGTGGAAATAATCTTGGGAAGAAGATCAAAGAAATCGGTCATTGCTTTCCCCTCAAGGGAATTAACAAATAAGAACATACAAGTGTCGTTGTCATTGGCTCCTATGTTGTGAAAGGAATTAGAAAATGCCACCAAGTGTTCATTTGTAGTGACCGTGTTATTTCCTAAAAACCTAGGGAGATGCTCTTTGAATTTAGGAAGTGGACGAGTAGTAGGTGCTAGGTTAAGAGGAGAGGAAACATGCCACGAAGTAGTAGTAGCATCTTCTTCAAACTGAAAGAGACCATACTTCTTTATGACCTTAGTAGGATTGGTGGTAGAATAGATAGGGACTTCATGGATATACAAGCTACCAATCACTAATGAGGCTTTTTATCACACAGTTTGTAGCTGGGAGAAAAGGCTATAAGATAGAAGGCCAAATTGGCATAACATGAATCAATCCCACCCAATGTCACCACAATGGGATGGTTCTTTATTTTTAGGGAGGTTAGGCCCAGGGGAGACGTCCCTGGTGACCTAGGATTTTGAAGAGGCAAAAGGATAATAAGACAAAGATAAGATTTCCCCCTTCACAAGTCACCACCAATTAGATATTCCCGGTTAAACAACCAATAATGAAGTAAAACCCCCAAAGAAGTGTACCTGCCTGGAAAAAAGAAACAACAAACTGATATATGCAAGCTATTTCAATGGGTTAGTACTTCATAAGACTATCTGATAAATATATATAAGCAATTATGGAAAAAAATATTGACGAAGTCAATGTTTATCAATATAGCAATGCAAGTTATGTCACTTCACAAATAAATGCTAGAATAACGTGGCATTCAATACAATAAATCAACACCTCATTCAATTAATGCCTTTAATAATTATCCAATTTCTCATAAACCAAAACGATGTTGCACTAATGATGTAATAGCTATAGGTGACGACATCACTTAGGGTTAGTAGGGTTAGTTCTTAGGCTAGGGTTAGTAGTTAGGGTTTCAATTCAAAGGTTTTGAGAGTTTTGTAATCAAGTTTCACTTCAACGCTGGAGGACTCTAGATCAGTGCCTTAGGGTTTAAAGGAGTCAAAAGTGAAGGATGCAAGGGTTGAAGGAGACAAAGGTTAAACAACTAAGGACTAGAGGGAGAAGTTTTTAGGTGTTTCTAAGGCAAGGCCTCAAAATCAAAACCCTAGGGGAGAGAGGCTCACTCCAATGTTGCTTTAGAAAGGCCTCGTGCTCTCTCCTCCTTCCTTAGGTCAACCTAGAAAAATGGCTAGCTGAAGAATGAAGCATAAAATCAAGATAAGAGAGTCTAATGAGGGAGAGTGTTGCTACAACAAGGCTCTTTCATCAAACCCTAGAAGAAAAATGGCCCTAAGTGTAGATAACCTAGGGCTGGGACGTCTCCTCCTTCTTACGTTCTTAAGAGTATGGCTAGAAAAGGGGAAGAGGAAATAGGAGTGTAGCTACGACTAGGCTCTTTCTTTCCTCAACAATGGCCAAAAATTTCTCTATCAGGGGACATGAGACAAGGACCTACTTGTGTGCTTGTCCCCTAGGTATTTTGTTCAGCAAAAATCATAAATACATCCAAGAAATTAAACTACAACCATTCATTCAAGAAGTTTTGCAGAAAAATATTTACAATTCACCAAGAATATAAATGCAAACCCTAGTTGTAACACCTTCCTTCAAGAGAAATGCCAAAACATGCCAAAATAGTCTTCCTTCAACAAGTGTGCATCACTTAATCGGCCAATAAATCAAGAGAGGGTGCAAATTTTAGTCCTCACTAATGAGTGAGTGAGAGATGATGAAAAAATGAAGGTGAAAATCCTTCATTTATACCATTCCATGACCTAATTTTACATTTTAGGTCATGTAAAAGGCTGACAAGGCCAAAATACCAAAATCATATTGTTTTACATTAAAATGTTAAATCTAAACCCTAATCAAGTTGAAAAAAAGAATAAAATGCTCTCTAAGAGAGGCGCTAGCCCCTTCTAGGGATAATGAAGCATCCTGGAGCAAAACGTTAGCCCTCCTTGGGCTTCTCCAACCTTCCACATGTGCCATTGTTGCCCAGTTTGCTTCCCAAGATGTCCAATAGGTTGGATGACATCATGGTCATCAAGGGTGATGTCCCAGGCCTTCCAAGGCCAATGTTTCACTGAAAGGGGCTCAACCCCCCTAGGTCAAGGTGTGTCGGGGTGCCTCTGGTGGAACATTCTCTTCTTCTCTAGTACAAATCCCTTGATCAACCTATGTCATGTCTCTACCCCCTGATGGGGTCTCAACATCCATCTAGTGGGCTCTTCAACCCCATGGAAGTCCGAACTAATCATCTCCCCATGTGTACCAGTCCAAATGGTACCTGTTCGTTGGGCATGGTCCTGCACATCAAAGGTTATGCCCTCCATGTGCTCATCAGTCACAGGGATCATAGCAATGTAAATCACATCTCATCATCAATTTTATTAAACATATTCCTAAAATCCCTAATACATCAGTTAACAACTCAAAGATGTTACACAAGCCTGCAATACAAGTCTGGAGAAAAGGACAAGGCGTCCTATTGGGCTAGTGTCCACTGGAAAATGAAAGTTCCTAGAAAAGACCTCATCCAAGCCATGTAAGTGGGTGATGTGGTCAGGGGATGTCCAAGCATGTGGGTGTAGTGAGGTAAAATGATGAAAAAGTGTTACCTATGGGTGCCTTTGTACCTGTCATGGATGCATTCTTTCCAAGCCCATTCTTTCCTTTATTCTTTTTTATTCTTTTATTATTTTTTTCTTTTTTTTTCAAGAGCTAATCAAGGGACACTGCCTTGGCATGGTGATCAGAGCTAACAGCTTTACCAACAAGTACTTTCACAGAAATGAGAAGCTTGGCTCGTGATGAGACCCCATTTCCCTTGGCCATGCAACCAAGAGTCACTGCCCTGGTTTGGTAACCAACTGGTGGAAATGTCATACTGCTAGGTACCCATGGACCTAATAGGCTGCCTCATGATGAGACCCCCTATCCTCTAACTAGGTCTTGTTTTATTATTTTTCTGGGTCCCTCTTGTTTCTTGCTGAGAAGCCTTTTACTGCTTTCTCGGGATGCCTGGGTGAAACATCTCGAGGTTTTATTCTTAGGATTTTATCTTTTACCATATTTATTTTACCTTCTAGGCCTTTAGCCCCTTCTTCCCACAAGATAAGGTGCAATCCTAAAAATAGGTCAACCCAATGCCCAGACAAGGGGAATGGGATAAGTGAGCGGGAAATAAGAGGAAACAATGGTGTTATGATGGGAGTGAACGATGGATTTTCAGAAAGCACCCCAGTGGCAAACCAAAACCTACAGACACAAGCTTGCTAGGGCACCCTGTCAATACCCCCAAACATGGTCAAGTGGGAAAATGTAATATCCAAGCAGTTGTTATATATAAAAGGAATCAGATGCATATATTTAAAGGTTTTAATGATAAAAAGTGACACATACCATGATACCTGGACTAATTACCTCATGGAGAAAGAACCTTTTTTGATACAGGACCAAGCCGATGGTGATGGATGTTGTTGTTGCTAACAAGATAAAGATGATGGAAGAAGAAAAGGTGGGCCCTTCAGGTCCATGCTCAGGTCAATCCTGCTCTTGGTACTCCATGTCTAGGACCTGTGGGCCTCGAGACATGATCTCCTAGTTAGCCCAAAAAGTGGGGATAACATCTGGCTCCAACTCAGGGACATGTGCTCACCATAGAGCGCATGAGAACCTCAGCATCTCTGGCATAAAATGAAGACCTTCTCGATCTCAATAGAAGTATCAATAACAAAATTGGGGTGGTAATTCCACCCCAACATACACATATATATAGAGACTAAAAGAAAACAATGAATAATGTAAAGCAAACTACTTACCTGTTGGCTAGATGTTGGGTGTAGTCAAACAACCAGTAAAGCCAATCCAACAATGTCCCACAATACCTACCTTTGTGCTTCATCATAAACCAGAATAGTGACAAATCAAGCACAAAAATGACATGGGTTAGAGCGTATATCATATCATCGGAAATCATAAAGTCTAACTCATGGAGGCGGGTGGGAGGGATAAAATCTTGCCAAGTCCATCTCTGAGGAAAGCACTCAATCCACCTCTGGAAGGGGTCATGAAAAGCCCAAGGTTTAGAACAATGAATCAAAAGGTCTGCACACTGGATACTTAGGAAATTCTCACACTTTCAATTTTGGGAAAGGATTGACAAGGATGTATCAGATGACTGGAAAATTCTCAAGGGAAAGTTGAAAAACTGATATGATAAACTTAAGCTTGTAATATTCAACCAACCCTTGGACTTTAGGGTTTTCCCCAAAGGAAATTCAAAATCAAAGACATACTTCCCAACCACACCTATGGAAACACAACAGGGTAAAGTAATCAGAGGTGGCTGGGGAAAGTCGTCACAAGGGTCCTCCTTTAAGAAAAGAAGGTCCTTACTTCTATCAAGACCTGCGCACAGTGGTTGTTGATAATCATGTTCATGGAGAGAATCCAAGTGCTCAAAGGAGTACTCATCAAAGGCCTCAAGGTAAGACTGAAAATCATTAGGAAAATATTGTACTTGGTCAACCTTGGGTGTTTGGGGAGCAACGGTAAAAATCCCATCTCCCTATTGCCATTGGTCAAGAGCTTGTTGTGATAATTGCAAAGGCAACACTTGGAGATGACTCTTCATGTCATAGATGGGATCCATATCATAGCCAACTGCATCCCACCTATGTCTCCCAACATGTATGAACTCATCAAAATCAGCTATGTCAGTATCAGTATCATAACATGGAGGGCTCAAAACATTCAAAATCTCACCCATTTCCTCCTCCTTTTCCAAATCATAAAGTAGACAATTACCCGAATCTTGGAGAGGAGGGTAACTTACTTCTTCTTCTTGTGCAGGAGCTTCAAGGACTTGGGTATATTTAACATGCATTATTGTCTTATCCTCATGAGTATCCCTTTCTTCTTTGGTCATGCAACAAGGAAGATGCTCTTCATTTCCATTTCTCCATCACTTTCTGAATCATGGAACAAGGTGTCATCGAGATCCTGAAATGGAAAAAAACTAACCTCATCGTCCTTTTGTTGTGCAGGAGAAACGAGCTCCTGGATGGCCTCATCAGAATGAGGAGCACAGGTTGATACTCCAACATTTTGCTTAGTCTCCATCACCCCAACCGTGTCTTCAACAATCCTATGTTGAATGATGGTTTGTTCCCCTTCTTCTTGGAAACCATCAATAAAGTTCTCAAGGGTAAACAAACTTTCCATGTTAAGATTACATGAGGTAAAGAGGTCTTTTATCCTAGATAAGGAGATGCTTTGTTCAATTCTTGTAGCCATGACGTAAGCTTCATTGAGCGTCTTTGGGCCCCTTCTACTGAGGGGAAAATCTAGGTGTTCTAGGAGAGCATGGGTATAGAGATGGACAATGTACTTCTCTTCAGGACGATGGCTTCTAGGAATCTGACATAGACTGCCCTCAAACCTACTCTGGGAGTCAAATAGGGTTTCATTCTTAGTTTGTTTTATATGCTCAAATATTTTTATTAGTACTAAGATGTCTTTCAATTGAATTCCCCATTTTTTGAGAAAGGTTTCTTCCAATTGATCCATAGTTGTGATGATAGCATCGAGAAGATCGTCATACCATTTTTTAGCATTCCCATGAAGAGTGGTGGGAAAAAATTTCATCACTACATCTTCAACATCATCATTAATAGGATGGATTCCAAAATAAGAATAAAAATCATTCATATGAAAGTCAACTCTTTCCCCATCGCTACCAGTGAATCCAGGAAGCCATTCTCTTTTTATCAGGGGCATTTGTCGTGGGTATCCTGGGATTTTTCTCATGTCTAAAGGCTTGTAATTCCCAAGATCCCATTGTGAATTCATTGTTGGCTTCATCATCAGTGGAGTCGCCAGATAATTTTCTTGAAACTATCAAAAGATAAGGGAAAACACCCAAAGTGGAGTTGCCAGATAAGCTTGTAAAATAAAACTCTAGAGGCAAGGCTTATCGAAAAGTGTCTTCTTGAGGAGAATTGAATCAGTGTTCCCCGACAACGGTGCCAAAATATTATCACACATTTTGTAGCTGGGAGAAAAGGCTATAAGATAGAAGGCTAAACTGGCGTAACAGGAACCAATTCCACCCAATGTCACCACAATGGAATGGTTCTTTATTTTTAGGGAGGTTAGGCCCAGGGGAGACATCCCCGGTGACCTGGAGTTTTGAAGAGGCAAAAGGATAATAAGACAAAGTCACCACCAATCAAATATTCCCAGCTAAACAACCAATAATGAAGTAAAACCCCCAAAGAAGTGTACCTGTGTGGAACAAAGCAACAACAAATTGATATATGCAAGCTATTTCAATGGGTTAGTACTTCATAAGACTATCTGATAAATATATATAAGCAATTATGGCAATAAATATTGATGAAGTCAATGTTTATCAATATAGCAATGCAAGTTATGTCACTTCACCAATAAATGTTGGAATAACGTGGCATTCAATACAATAAATCAACACCTCATTCAATTAATGCCTTTAATCATTATCCAATTGCTCATAAATCAAAACGATGTTGCACTAATGATGTAATAGCTATAGGTGACGACAACACTTAGGGTTAGCAGGGTTAGTTCTTAGGCTAGGGTTAGTAGTTAGGGTTTCAATTCAAAGGTTTTGAGAGTGTTGTAATCAAGTTTCACTTCAACATTGGAGGACTCTAGATCAGTGCATTAGGGTTTAAAGGAGTCAAAAGTGAAGGACACAAGGGTTGAAGGAGACAAAGGTTAAACAACTAAGGACTAGAGGGAGAAGTTTTTAGGTGTTTCTAAGGCAAGGCCTCAAAATCAAAAACCTAGGGGAGAGAGGCTCACTCTGGTGTTGCTATAGCAAGGCCTCGTGCTCTCTCCTCCTTCCTTAGGTCAACTTGGAAAAACGGCTAGCTGAAGAATGAAGCATAAAATCAAGAAAAGAGAGTCTGATGAGGGAGAGTGTTGTTACAACAAGGCTCTTTCATCAAACCCTAGAATAAAAATGGCCCTAAGTGTAGATAACCTAGGCCTGGGATGTCTCCTCCTTCTTGAGTTCTGAAGAGTACGGCTAGAAAAGGGGAAGAGGAAATAGGAGTGTAGCTACGGCTAGGCTCTTTCTTTCCTCAACAATGGCAAAACATTTCTCTATCAGGGGACATGAGACAAGGACCTACTTGTGTGCTTATCCCCTAGGGTTTTTGTTCAGTAAAAATTATAAATGCATGCAAGAAATTAAACTACAACCATTCATTCAAGAAGTTTTGCAGAAAAATACTTACAATTCACCAAGAATATAAATGCAAACCCTAGTTGTAACACCTTCCTTCAAGAGAAATGCCAAAACATGCCAAAATAGTCTTCCTTCAACAAGTGTGCATCACTTAATTAGCCAATAACCCAAGAGAGGGTACACATTTCAGTCCTCACTAATGAGTGAGTGAGAGATGATGAAAAAATGAAGGTGAAAATCCTTCATTTATAGCATTCCATGACCTAATTTTACATTTTAGGTCATGTAAAACGCCGACAATGCCAAAATACCAAAATCATACTATTTTACACTAAAATGTTAAATCTAAACCCTAATCAAGATGAAAAAAGAATAAAATCCCCTCTAAGAGAGGTGTTATCCCCTTATATGGAAAATGAAGCATCCCGGAGCAAAACGTTAGCCCTCCTTAGGCTTCTCCAACCTACCACATGTTCCATTGTTGCCCAGTCTACCTCCCAAGATGTCCAATAGGCTGGATGACATCATGGTCATCAAGGGTGACGTCCCAGGCCTTCCAAGGCCAAGGTTTCACTGAAAAGGCCTCAACCCCCCTAGGTCAAGGTGTGTCAGGGTGCCTCTTGTGGAACATTCTCTTCTACTCCGGTGCAAAGCCCCTGATCAATATTTGTCTTGTCTCTACCCCCTGATGGGGTCTCATCATCCATCTAGTGGGCTCTTCATCCCCATGGAGGTCCACACCGATCATCTCCCCATGTGTACCAGTCCAAATGGTACCTGTCCGTCGGGCATGGTCCTGCACATCAAAGGATACTCCCTCCATGGGATCATCACTCACAGGGATCATAGCAATGTCAATCACATCTCATCATCAATTTTATTAAACATATGCATAAAATCCCTAATACATCAGTTAACATCTCAAAGATGTTACACAAGCCTGTAATACAAGTCTGGAGAAAAGGACAAGGTGTCCAATTGGGCTAGTGTCCACTGGAAAAGGAAATTTCCCGGAAAAGACCTCATCCGAGCCATGTAAGTGGGTGATATGGTTAGGGGATGTCCAAGCATGTGGGTGCAGTGAGGGCCAAGGATGCAAAAATGTTACCTGTGGGTGCCTTTGTAGAAGGTGAGTTGTACCTGCCATGGATGCATTCTTTCCAAGCCCATTCTTTCCTTTATTCTTTTTTATTATTTTATTATTTTTTTCTTTTTTTTTCAAGAGCTAATCAGGGGACACTGCCTTGGCATGGTGACTAGAGCTGACAACATTACCCATAAGTACTTTCACAGAAATGAGTACTTTCATGGAAATGAGAAGGTTGGCTTGTGATGAGACCCCCTTTCCCTTGGCCATGCAACCAAGAGTCACTGCCCTGGCATGGTAACCAACTAGTGGCAATGTCATCCTGTTAGGTACCCATGGACCTAATAGGCTGCCTCGTGATGAGACCCCTATCCTCTGACTAGGTCTTATTTTATTATTTTTTTGGGTCCCTCTTGTTTCTTGCTGAGAGGCCTTTTACTGCTTTCTCGGGGATCCCTAGGTGAAGCATCTCGAGGTTTTATTCTTAGGCTTTTATCTTTTACCAACTTGCTTTTACCTTCTCGGCCTTTAGCCCCTTCTTCCCACAAGATAAGGTGCAGTCCTAAAAATAGGTCAACCTAATGCTTGGACAAGGGGAATGGGATAAGTGAGTGGGAAATAAGATGAAACAATGGTGTTATGATGGGAGTGGACGATGGCTTTTTAGAAATCCCCTCAGTGGTAGACCAAAACCTACAGACTCAGGATTTCTAGGGAACCCTGTCAATCCCCCCAAACATGGTCAAGTGGGAAAATGTAAGATCCAAGTAGTTGTTAGAGATAAAAGGAATCAGATGCATATATTTAAAGGTTTTAATGATCAAAAGTGACACATACCATGATACCTGGACTAATTACCTCATGGAGCAAGAACCTTTTTTGATACAGGACCAAGCCGATGGTGATGGATGTTGTTGTTTTCGACAAGATAAAGATGATGGAAGAAGAAAAGGTGGGCCCTCCAGGGCCATGCTCAGGTCAATCTTACTCTTGGTACTCCATGTCTAGGACTTGTGGGCCTCGAGACATGATCTCCTAGTTATCCCAAAAAGTGGGGATAACAAGGCTGAAGTTTGAGAGGAAGAAGCACTTCTAGTGCCACAAGAGCCACCACTAGATGCCATCTTCTAAACGATAGGTAAGGTAGAGAAAGAAGAACTAGATGAATCAGACAAATTTGTCCTTAGAGTACTTTGTTGGGTTGAAAAAACAACATTTCTTCTTCCTATTTCAGCAATAGGGTTGATCTTGGGTGATAAACCTATTCTTCTCCTAGAGATGCGAGGGTTTAAGGACATGAAAAGAAGACAAAACTTTAGGAAAAAAAAAACTATGGTTGATCCCTAGGTTGTCTTTGCCTGGATTCCTGACGTTCTCAGACACTTATGTCTTTCTGAATCACTACCCATGAGCGTTCAACCTCAAACCAGCTATTAACAGTCTTTAAGATGGTACTAAATAAGGTTAAAGCAATGTTGGTCTGATCTTTAAGACCGGGCTCAATATTGGGCTATCTTGCAACAAGTATAGTCATGAAGAAAATAAACAATCAAAGAATCTAAATAAAAAATATAAATGTATTCAATGATGATCAATCATACAATCAACCAAAGAGATATGGAAGATCTCCCTAGTATGTTCGCCAAATAAATGTTGAGGAAAAGATATGAATTTATCTTACTCAAGCATTTTTGAATCCTTCTTGGATAAGGCAAGATAGTCGGGAATATCACCCTATGTTTTATAGCCTCAAAAGTATTTCCCAATCCACAAGTATTAATTACAAGGGCTTAGGATGATTTTTTAAATGAAAACATTGTTGCAAAATATGAATTTTTTGTATAATTTTATGAACATAAACAGATTGCAGAAAGTAAAGTGGAGATCAAAAGAAAAAGTAACCAGGTCATATATTAATATAAATGAGACAGAATAACAATATCTTTGTTTCATTCCAAGAAATCAAAAGTATATTTCTCTTTACAAAAATCCCTGTGAGGGCATGGACCACAGTCAAACTTAGACATCCCCGATGAAAATCATACAAAAGGACTCTGATGAGAAGTAAAAACTGAACTTTGAAATCTGGATTAGCTTGCCACAGATTGTTTCCCACTTGACTCTGCACAATATCCTTTATCGGTTATGAAACTCAATTCATAAACAAAAAAGTATACACAGACTATCAAAGATAGATCAACACCTCTGAAACAATCATCTGAATGATATGTTTCAGCTTTGAACCTTGTTGTCTACAATAGGACCCTGTTGTCAAAAAAGAGAATTAGGCCTTTAATGAATTGAATAATGAATGAAAACTGAACTATCTCAATAAAAATCAAGAGAAAACTTTAGCATTTCTTTCTCCTTATATTCTCTCCTTGTTTTTTCCTTATCATTTAGATTTTATGCATTCCAAATTAGTTGAAGTAGTTCAACTGCCTCATTTAGTTAAGTTAATAAAACTTAACTAATTTGAGTTAAGGGAAGTTATAATAATAATAATAATCAAGGGTATTTATTAAATAATAACTAAGTAGGTGGGACCCCTTATGACTCCCTTTTATTTCTTAACAAAAATAAACACAATTAGACAACCAATTAAACACATGCCTCCTCGTCACTCCCATTAATTATTTCCAAAATTTGAAATTTAAATATCAAAATTATTTCAAATTATATCCAAAACATGTAAATATCCACAATATCCAAAAAAATAGTTTGTTGTCCAAAACTTTCAGCATTCCACTGTCCTCAACAAATCAACCATAAACACATAAATGAAAATCCATATTTTCCACTTTGAGAAGCACTCCTTCTTTTGTCACTGTTGTCCCCTTTGGAATTCCCAGAATTAGCCTTAGTTTGGGTGGAACCGTGAGGATTAATCTCACTAATAACATGGGAGAAATCGTCCCTCAGGTGCATTCGGGAGGAAACTGATTTGGCTGAGTCACTTGAAGGAGATGAGGGGGAAGCAACAACTTTACCTTTGTCTTGCACATGGGGAGCTTCGGTTTTAAGTCATTTTCTTGCATGGGAGGACTGAACATGTGAATGTGAAGGGGAAATTTGAGCATTTGGGTTTATAGGTGGAGGAGGAGGACACAATGACAAGTTGGGCCAACCACGATGGTGGGAGACTGTAGGGTGAACAATATCCTACCATCCATCATTCTCGAGAACTTATGGTTGCATAAATACATGGGGAGGCATAGGGCTATGAGGAACATTTTGGGGCTAGAAGGGAGGCCTCTCTGGTCTGGGTTGAATTATCCCTTGTCCAATCCAATTGAAAAACCCATCTTGAAAATTTTGGTTCAATTCCTGAGGGTCGACATCAAAATGTAATGAGAATATGGGCCTTCTAGGCCCTCTGTTCCAGTTACATATTCCCCTATTTCTTCTACCATGATTGCCTCTACTGAAGAAACTCATCCTGTATGCAACAATTTATTAGAAACTAGTCCTTAACAGACCATACATGACATTATATTTATATGAAACAAAGTTTGGCTTAGAAATTAACATAAGACCCATGTAATTCAATCCATAATAATTATTTAATAATTGTTAATTGAGAAGGGGGTGAAATAGGGTTCATGGGATATCTGGAGGGATTGTAATGAGTGGAAAAGTGATATCATGACAGGGAGTAATAACACGAGTACTTCTCAACAATTCATTAAATAATCAATTGTGCAATCAATACCAAACAATTCAGTTGCCACCTATTTATGTGTCACGTCTTTACCACTGCCATACATATTGTTTAATTTATCTTATAGAACAGGGCGTGTAAAAATAAAAATGGGATCGTGAGGGGGTTTTAATGAGCAAAAAGGTGAGAATATGAGAGGGAATAAAACAAATATTGTTCACAAAAATAAGTTAAATCAAACAATAACCATAACTCTGTTCCAATTACAATCCAAAAAGCATCCACTTTCAAGACCAAAATCATTTAATTGTCCCTTAATTGCATACATAATGCTTGTTGTCTTCAATAAAAAAAAAACAATTCAACTTCCTAGAATTCTTCAATTATATCGATCTGTGTGTCCTATACAATAACTATGCAATATCATTTCCAATTCCACAGTAGCATCATAACCATTCAAGCCATGGTCTTGCATGATCTAATGCTAAACTTTTCCTTTTAAAACAACATAATATGCACAGTGATTCTGATTATCCATATCCAATGTTCAATTCTTGAAATCAAATAATAATAGACCCAATATTAACTACTAACAGATGACTTCCAATACTGATTGACACAGTCCACTGTCATCCAAACAATAATCGAGCCTGATTTAATCACACACGGGTCTTCAACAATATAAACGACACCAATCCTGATTCGACACTAGTATTTAACCAAAAACATGTAGCTCTAAGCTTGAGACTTGTGTGCATTAACATGTACAAACTTCCTTCCAAAAGAAATGCTCAATAAAAGAAAGAGCCATATAATGCACGAAGAGAACATAACCAAATCACACACATAGGTGTCTCCTTTAATCTTGACAAGACCAAGATCATGTTTGATGAACCAATCACACACAGGTTCCTTTGAAACTTAAATGGAATCATGATCGTGCTAGGATTCAACACAACAATCAATGGAAAAACCATAAATCGACCAAATGGAAAGTTCTTGGGCTGTAGGTAACCCATAGCCTTTTTCTTTTCCAAAAGAAATTTCATCACAGAGAGGAAATACAAAGACTTGATCAAGAGATGGTCTCCGAAGTCAGAGAGCCCGTGCTCTGTTTTTTTTTTTTAATTACCACAATCATTTAACTTGTAAACCAAAATCTTGATAGAACCAAAAGGTGCCCGAGGAGAAATAGAAACAATTTGGGCTCAATAGAACCAAGTTAGGTTCTTTAGAGTTTGATTAATCTTTGAAAGCACAGAGAGCTCATAATCCTTTTACCTCCTAAAAGAAGTTACCACCGAGAAGAAATCACAGGTAATCAAGGATATTCTTGGAAGAATAGAGAGTCGTGCTCCTTTGAAATCACCATAGTCTTTTAACTTATAACCCCAAAATATTGACAGAGCTAAAAAGTGTCGAGTAGAAACAAAACAATTCAAACTCAACAAACCAGGTATACACATATGTCTTTTAAAACTTTATTGCAGAGAGGAAATGAGGGTTGGTTTAAACTAGGAATAAT
>JZKD02S1718581.1:105376-123593 GCA_000966675.3 Picea glauca
TACTACCCAAGACTCAGAAATATTATCTACAAAAAGAATCAAAGCATCTTGTAACACATCACCTGTTACATTTGCTTCATGATTTCTCTCATGTTGTCCATCTCTTTGTTTCTTTATAGCTTTGCATCTTTCTTCAGATGTCCTTTCTTCCCACAATTCCAGCATTCTATATTTCCAAGTATAGATTTGTATCTGCCCTTCCTAGAATTCCCACGGTTACCTGAGCCCTTTCCTCTATCCTTTTGTCTTCCCCTGTTCTCCATGTTCAACACATTACCTGATGTCTCACCTATGCTTTTCCATCGCATTTCCTCAGTAAGGATAACACCAACAACATCATCAAATTTTAAAGTATTTGAACCAAAGACAGAGTTACAGCCATGACCAAGTCGTTCCATATTTTTGGCAATGAGCACAAGATTAGAAGAGCCCTGACCTCATCATCAAAGTCCACTTTTACGGAACTTAGTTGATTAGTAACCGTATTAAATTCATTTAAATGATCTGCAACAGACCCACCTTCTGACATCTTCATATTAAATAATCTCTTCATTAGAAATACCTTATTAGACGCCAAGGGTTTTTCATACAATTTGGCCAATGCGTCCATCAAACCCTTCATTGTCTTTTCTTTCGAAATATTAAAAGCCACCGACAGTGTCAGGCTCAGTCGTATTGTTCCTAGAACCTTTCTGTCAAGAATCTCCCATTCTTCGTCCTTCGTAGCCACCAGATTCTTTTCTATTCCGCCCAATGGTAGGAATAGATCCTTCTAGTATAAATAGTCTTCCATCTACATCTTCCATAAATGGTAGTTTTGGCCGTTAAATTTCTCGACCCTAAACTTTCCATCTTCTGAATTTGCTCCCACTCGAACCAGGAACCCTCTTTTCCTGCGAGTTACCTTTTGCTCTGATACCAGTTGTTAGAAAAATAGGACCGCGGAGCAATAAAATAAAAAAAATTCGCAAACAAAACATAAAAGATACACAATACAATAGAGACTCAGGTTTACGTGGTTCACCCAGTGTGGGCTACGTCCACCAGAGAAATTGCCAGGTCCTTCCTTTATTATTATCCAGCAAATGAAGGGATACAACCTACAGCAAAACCAACTATAACTTCCTCTTCTTTCTCTCACAATCTCCTCTCTCAAAATACAATACTCACCATCAACCATAGCTGCAATACATTTCCCTCATAAAAGAGGGTTGCCTTCTAGGGAAAAAAACCCTAACATAATCTCTATCGTTAGATCTGCAACCTTATAATGAACGGTCCAGATTTATAATGAAATTACAATATACATTTAGAAGGAAAATTTTCCTTCAGGGGCTTCGCCCCCAAACCCCTGCTGGGGGCCCGCTTGCCCCCAGCCAGGGGCATAGCCCCCCCAGACCCTGCAAAGGGGGTACCCCCCTCTGCACTCCCCCGCGTAGAAGAGTGTACATACTTCTGGGGTGTAAATACTTCATGGGGTATAAACATGGATGAAAGTAAAAGACCTCTGAATCAGGAAGATAATCAAGCTCCACAACCAACAAGATGGTATTCTCTTGCGAGAAGGTATCTTGGCTGGTTTCTGAGGTTCTACCATCTCATGATCCTCTGAAATGACTTCCTCTAGTTCATCTACCTCTGGAACTTTAGGAACTTCATTATCTTCTTCATGTGCCTCTTCTGCATGGATTTGTTTGGATTTACCGAAAGATGCATTCTCATTGAAGGCTACATCTCGGTTGATCTCCACTTTTTGGTGACCATGAATGTCTATCCTGTAAGCCTTTGATGGGTCACTGTAACCAACAAATATGCCTTTCCTTCCGGAAGGGTCCAACTTTGTTGTATTTTCCTTGGGTACATGAAAAAATACAAAGCAACCAAATATTCTGAAATGGTTGAATTCTGGTTTTTCTCTTGAAAACATTTCCTCAAGTGTCCTGTCTTCAAGCACCTTGTGGGGAATTTTATTCTACACATAAACTGCCATGTTCACTGCTTGTATCCACAGATGCATAGGAAGATCTTGATCATGGATCATGGCCTTACTTCTTCCATGATTATCTGGTTCTTCCTTTCAGCTATTCCATTCTATTGAGGGTTATAGGGAGTAGAAAGCTCCCTCTTAATCCCGACTTACTTACAATACTCCTTGAATTCTTCTAAGTTAAATTCACCTCCATTGTCTGATCGCAAGGTCTTAATCTTCCACTCTGTCAAGTTTTCTACCAGATCCTTGAACTCTTTGAATTTTCCAAAAACTTCATTCTTTTTTTTTAACAAATAAATCCAAGTTTTACGTGAGTAATAATCAATGAAAGATACATAGTATACATATCCAGTTAGTGAAGCTACCAACATCATTCCACATACATCTGAATGCATGATGTCCAAAACTCCTTTGGATTTTCTATCGTTATTGGGAAAGGAGTGCTTTGCATTCTTTCCTTGTGCACATCCTTTGCTCACACCATTTGGTTCTACTTGTATTTCTATAAGACTTGTCACCATTTTTCTCACAACCGGAAGAGAATTGTAGTGTAGGTGAGAAAATATCCTATGCCATAGTGCACTATGATTCACAATATTATGAACCATTGTGGAGTCTGAATGTCCTTTTAATTTGTAAAGTCCTCCTTCTTCAACTCCAATCACTACTACATCATCAAGGGTCTTCCCTCTATGCCACATAAGAACTTGACCATCAATAAATGCTACTCTAAATAGTTTCTTGTCCAATGCTGAAATTGAGAGAAGATTCTTCTTTAAACCTGGAACATAGAGAACTTCCTTCATCTTCATTGGATTGACTGAATTTAAATTGTAGGAAGCTTCTCCAACACCTTTGATTGGATATTTATAGTCATCATCCAATTTTACCTTGTGAGGTGAATCTTTCTGAATAATTTTAGATAAGTATTATTCATAGCATGTCATGTGCTTGGAAGCACCACTGCCTATCAACCATGTGTCACTTCCATGAGTAACAATACATGTGAGGGATGAGATAAGAAAATTATCCTCATCACTTGATTCATCTTGCTTTGCAACCTTCTTGGGAGGCTCATCATCATTGGCTATGTGAGCTTAATGCATCTTACTTCCTTTCTTATTCTTAATTTCCATAATGAGGGGAAAATCCCTAACAAAGTGTCCCAATTCCTGACAACAGTAACATTTGATCTTTGAGTTATCTCTTTGACCCATATTAAACTTCTTAGGTAAATAATGCTCCTTCTTGTTCTTTCCTTTCCTGGTGTGGGAGGCTAGGGATTGATATTCATCTGCCATCTTTTCTTCTTTTACAGTTGTCCTAGCTTCTTCCTGGTTACAATCTTCCCAAAGCCTACTAAACTTGGGAAGCTTCTTTCTTGAACAAATTCCTTGGATGAATGCATCACATGACCTTGGGAGACCATTAAAGGTAGTCATCACCATCTCTTCTCCTTCTACTGGGTCACCAATGGATTCTATCTTCTCCTTGATTTGATTCACTCTTGAGAAGTAGGAGTGAATAGTTTCTGAGTTTTGCATTTTCACATTCTTCAATTAAGATATTAGAGTCATTCTTCTCTTTATTTTTCTTCCCTCAAACATACGAGCTAAGGTATCCATCATTTTATTTGGAGAAGATAATGATGATATATGATGGATAAGGTGGTCCTTAATGGAGTTTGCAATAATCCTTTTTTCTCTCACCATGTCCTTCTTATATTTTTCATTAGCCTCATCTCCTTGAGGTTCTTTAACCTCTTCTATAATGAACTTATCAAGTTCATGTTCATCAGGAAGGAGGGTTACTATGTACTTCCAGGCTCTGAAGTTATCAGATCCATCTAACTTATAATCGATCTTTGTTCTGGTAGTCATCCTGCCTTCTAATAATCTTGGTTTTTCCAACAACTATCTCTAGACTGAAAAAATATCCCTTTTAGGATTCTAGATCTGCAACTGGCTTCTATTCAGGCCTACTTTGATACCATGTTGGAATTTTAAATTTTCTAGCTACACAACTACAATTACTTAATCCAATAGCAACTATAGTAGGATCACTGAAAGATAGACAATCATAGATACAATAGAACACAAAGATTATCCTAGGAAACACTCATGGGGGAGAAAACCCAGGAACAAAAATCCTCAATATAGATTCCTTCAACTAGTACAATGATGCGCTATAGCACTCCAAGAAAGACCAAGACCTAAAACACCAAAAGAACCAGTCTCCAAGACTTGTGCACTAGACCTTCTTATGCACTCCAATATGCACAAGAGAAGTGTGTGAGTGTGTGTCCAAATGAGAGGAACATGTCCTCTATTTATACACAACAATTTCTCTTGAAGATACATGACTCTTGACCTAACTAACCCATAAAACAGGGCCGACTAGCCACAATGGTGATTTTTACAATTATAATTAAAACACCAATAATATAATAATTTCTATTGAGCCAACTTGTACAATATAATTATAATAACCTTTTAAAGGTTCGACTAAAACAAATATACAAGAATATATTCCATAGTTACAACAAAAATATTAACAATTTCGACCGTTGGATCATATTGTGATTAAATCATAAGAAGCTGGAATAGCCTAGGTGTGATCTAGATCGTCCATCTAGTGACAATCAATGGTGGAGAATTTAAAAGGGGAAAATTATTGATAGATTACGGGAAGGTAAGCACCATTTGGTTTAGAATGTGGTCATAGTGCATGGACACATGGATAAGCCCTAGGATTAAGTTATTAAGAGTATAAGACCAAGGATTTAGAGCTTGGTCATGAGAGAAAAGAGAGTATGATTTAGAGTGCTATTGGATTGTGTGTAACAACAGAGATTGCAGAACTCTGCTCATGAGGAATTTAGGCATGCGCATTCAAATTTTGAACAGTTCGAGTCCCTAGTTGAGCATAATTGAATTAAAAAAATTATACATATTGTGGGTTTAAGGTCGAGAGGTCATCATCCATCCATTTCATACTCTTTTAATGACTTAAAGAGGGTTCACCTAGGAAACACTCTTTGACTTGGGGAATGATTCACCCAATAGGTTACCATGACAACACTCCCATACCTAAACTTGGAAAGTTGCATAGGATCTTTGAGCACCTATTTAATTTAAAAAGGTATTTTTGATGCACATGTTTAGGTGGCTCTTGTATTTAATGTGTTTTTACTTGGAATTATACATTTGACTTGAGAACCTTGGACGTAGAATTCACTTGTCTTTTCAGAACCTTGTTTGATGGATGTTGTGGAGGAACAAGCCTAGCTTGGGCCTTCATTGGGGAAATCCCAAAGATTGGATGCCATGACCGACACCTTGGGAGCAACTAGATGATGAATGTTTCCTTTGGAGGGAAGAGAAGTCACCTTAGACGATGATACCTAGTTCCTCTTGGCCGAACGTTTGACCTTGGAAGGTCAAAACATCCTCTTCTAAGGCTTGACATCACATTTGAGGCTAGGGTTTGATGATGGTGGTGATGACTTGATAGAGGATTGTCACACTTTTATGGAGATAAAACCTTGTACCATGGATACATGGACTTTGGAGGCCCAACGACTCCCTCACATGGCTCAACTACTTTCTCTATGTGCCAAAACGTCACCCCTAGGGGGTATGTCGTCACCTTTAGGGTTTTCTTTATTATGTAAAATCAAAAAATAAATTGTAAATGGGAAAATAGAGGAGGTTGGCATCCCTAATTGTGTTTTAATCTAATGATATGTGGACAAACTGATTTTAAAGGCCTCATATAAAAAGAGCCCTAAGACATTTCATTTTATCATAACTCTCTCACTTGAAAATTACATACTTCGCTGAAATTTGTGCCCTTTTTGGGAATTTGGTCTATCTCTCTCTCTTGTGAAATTTTGTGGATGCTTATCTTGTCTATTTTGGAGCTAAAGTGGTGTGTTTCCTTCTTGGAGGCTTGTCTTTGCATGTTTATGGAATGTTCTTGGTAGAGAAGGGTTTTGCATGTTTTCTATTGGAATTGGTAAGGAGTTTCTTAATATTATTGGTAATTTCTTCTTGTTTCATAGATATTCTTGTTCTAACCCTTGGAGGAGTAAAAGGGCTTTCACCCCCCACCAATTCTATCATAATTTTTGTTGGATAAGTCATTTGTTTAAGGTTGCTAAGAGGAGGAAAAGGGATTATACCCTCCTAGATTTACATTATTGGATTTGTTTTCTCTAGGGAGTAAAAGGGCTTACACCCCTAGAGAAGTAGTAAGTCAAACTCTTACATCTAGGACTCCAAAACCCAATAGTCTAGGCACTCATCTAATTGCATTGGAGAAATAAAATCATTGCATTGAAATACGTGATTTTTGGAGATATTGCATTTGTTCAAATTGGAAGAAATTTTACTTGTTACAAGCTTGCTTGAGCCACTAGGGCATCTAGCTTGGCTTTGTGATTCTCTTTCTGAAATTAATTAAATGATACATCCATTAGGGCTGCAAAAAAACACTCTTAAACTCTCTTATAACTCACTAATATACCATTGAATTTTGCTTACAAACTGCCATATTATTTCTACTTGACATTGGCTATCTTTTGGGTGGATTATTTGTTGATTTCAGTGGATATATATTGCTGATGTAGAAATTGTTTTCTACAGCCGTAGGGATGCCTTTATACTTTTATGATAACTTAATTTAGCATCCCTATCTTACCATCAAATTTTATGCTCAAGTATTGGAATTTTATCTACTTGTTTAGTTCTTGATTATCCAATAAATATTTGATGCTTTTGATGATTAATTCTGCAATTAACAACTATTTTCATTGCTTATGTGTGTGTGTGTGTTTCTGTAATTTAGGAAATCAAGATTCACTTTCTTGTCCCTTTGATTATTTGGCTTATATCTCGATAAATTGTCTTGTCTCAGGTAGGTTCAACATTTTTTTGCAGGTACACAACATTTTGGAAATCTTCCCTCATCAACAAGACTCTTTTCCAAGCCTCATTCCACTTCCAAACTTGACCTATAGGGGTTTCAGTTACCATTACTTAAATTTTCATCTAAATCCCCCTAGAATCATTGATATTCCACCCTTGTGGTGATTTATCATCACTAAAGTGAGGGGAGCATCTATATAAGGTGACAATGGGTAGTTACTCTCATGTGTAATGTCCCCATTTTTGGACATTATTATATTACAGAGTGTTATGTCTACCAGAGTAGCCAGATGGGGGTGATAGCGAGTTCAGGAGATATTGAGGGGTTTTATTGGGCTTGAATTTCATTGGTCATCGTATTTCATCATCATTATCCATTACTCACAACTTGGATTTGGTTTCATTGCATTCTGACGATTTCCATAATTTTGAGTTATTATGAGTCATATTTTAATTAATTTCACTAAGAATGTCATTTTGGGCATAATACTTGGAGAAACCTTTTAGTGTAATAGCTCATCAGAATCGAGAGGAATATCACAACAAGATTATATGATGAGAAATGACTTTCAGTGGTCGGAGAAGCCATAGGAATGAATAAATCACTTTTTAGAGGAAAAAGGGCCAATTAATTAATAAAGTGATTTAATTAAATAATAATAAAAATAAAGTAAAATTCACTTGGAGGGAAAAGGTGAACACGGGGGATAACAGAGAGATAGGGGCCTCTATTATCTCATTATGTTGTTTATCAATTTGATGTCTAGCTTATTGCTAGAGAGCCCATGCACATGGGGGTTTTGATGGTTTTGACTGAACAAACCCTAGAGATCAACTCAGTGGTGAAAGTTCCCACCCAACCTATTCCAATATTGGTAATGGAGGTGAAATATTCCTCCCTCACCATTCTACATCAGTTACCATTTAGTTACAGGTGTAGTTGAGGAATCTCAACACAATTCTGGTAGATTTCTGTAGAGCCGGGGCACACTTTCTTGAGTGAGGAGTTTGTGGAGGCTAGTAGACTTCAGATTTGAGAGATATCTCTCTTCAGTGGTCTTAGTTATCCCCAAGGTGCCTCTTTGCATCAGTATTCGTGGGCATTATTCAACCATTTCAGTCTAGATTCTAGTGGGGCACATTTTCTCTTAAGGAGGGCACATTCTTCATATTGGATCTGGTGTTTTGGAGGGTGAGTTATCACCTAATAGATAGGAGGCTCATTAGGAGGTTTTCTTATCTCACGATTTATATTTTGGAATTATTTTCAGAGGGTTTGGAGGCCATCTTCAAGGAGGCTGAAATCTTGGTCACCTACAACCAGTGAGGGTGCACTTTGCAGAGAAAAGATATCAGCAGTAGCCAACATAAAGATTAGATCACTTGTATTCAACTTGTAGGACTATTGGGGTTCCATCCTTCATCATTCCATTGTATTTTGGAGGCACTATCAGCCACACACTTCATTCTTCTACATGTATTCCATATTTTCCCCATTTGGTATGAGGTTAGCTATATTATGATAAATAAAATTAGATATGAGTTTCTGGCCATTTCTTGTGCTATATCTATTGTATTTATTGTTKTTATTTGTGATATCTATCATCAACAATTTTTGCATGCAATAAACCATGATCAAACTCAATAACAAGACAAACATGCCAATTGTTTGACGAAATGTTTCAATAAGTTMTGTTGTCATAATTATAACAACAAGCTAAATAACCAAACAACATACATATTGGGAGGTATAAGAAGGTTGCAAACCATCTCATTGGTCAGCAAAACATAACATTAACATATTATGCAAGTGGGGATAACCATAAGTGTATATTAGTCAAGTCTTTGACCCAACAAGCAATGTGTTTGGCTAAAAATCTCAACCATACAGTTCTGTTTTTTATATCAGAATTGGGTTGGGAACATTACAGTGGTATCAGAGCGAATTTCCTTCACCATCCTGTGATATACATTGACGATCTCAAGGAGAGATGGATTTTGTAGAAGAGATCGCATATTGTGATAAGGAATAACAAGCCGTTAGTGAGACATTCAGGGCTCAAGTAACATTCCAACAGTTTGTATCCATCAAAAATCCTAGGTGGAGAAAAGATGAGGTTGCATTATGGTCCAAGAAGTTTGAAGAAATCAAGGATTGGAAAAGAAAAACATAGGAAAACAAAGTCAAAGCAGTCAAGGAGATAGATACATTACCACATGTCAGTAGGGAACTTTTCCACAATTGCAAGGAACCTTGGGAGCCAGATCACAGATGAAGGGGTAAAGGGAGAGTGCATTACATTGAGGTGCACTATGACATTGATGAGGAGGTTGAGTATGAGAATGAGGCTTTAGATTCCTCATTAGAGCAGTCCCAGGACCCTTGCGCATTTGATCAACAATTGGTTGGATGAGATGATAGTGCATGTCCTTTAATTTCCTTATCAGGTAGTGTTGAGGACTCAACACTTCAACATAGTGGTGACACTAGTGAGGATTCATATGTGTTAGCACCTAGAAATGATGAGATTGGGAGGTTGGATGACCTACCTTTGGTTGTAGACATGGATTCGAGGAATTCATGCATGGAGGATGATGAGCTTCCTATGATGAGCGAGCCACATTTTTCATACTCTTAGACACCTATGCTAGCCATGACACATGAGGACATCAGTGTCCTTCCCGATATGGTAGAGGATCCTTGTGTGGGGATTGTACACAAGGGACATATGGATCTGCAGACCCAAGAGGAGAGGCATGACTTGGATCCAATTGACCTTACACATACCTATCAGTAAGAGGAGAGTGAGTCACCTCTTTTGGAGATTCCATTGATAGATTAGGTTTTCAAGATCGACAGCTTATGGGGACATTCACTCCTGGGATCGATCTACAGTGATGAGGATGAAGTCCTAGTTGGTTGGGATGGCCATATCACATGTCTGGATACATCTGTATGGGATCCAAGTGTAGAAGATAGTAGCAGGGTGAGTGCACAGGGGGATACAACTGCCCATACAGGATACAATGTGATTCACATGGGGGTAGCAGTTGGTGATGGTGTGCAGTGTCATACAGGAGGACTCAGTATCACAGTGGACAATGGGTAGTTCAGTGCCTCATCTTTTGAGGAGTGTGTTTTAGGGGATTCCATTGTTGACACTAGCAGTGAGAGGCATGAGGTATCACCTCAACAAGATTGTGATCAAGAGTCATGACACTTGACAAGACAACTAAGAGTCAGTGATGGCATGATCATGGAAGCCACTAGATGCATTGATGATACACATGCATTGGTGGTAGGTTATGGTTGAAGGGAATTGATGGCACATGATAGTTCATATGGGGGACTTTCCATTCATGACTTTCATACTCTCAGGGAGAGAGTGAATGTGATGAGGGATGACTACCAACAATTGTTTATGGATAGAGTTTACCTATTGGAGTTTGGAGAGATGTATCACATGGCCTTGAAGGAGAAGGGGATTGAGGTGGATCGAATCACTCATGAGTTGGCAAGAACACAATGATTCTTGGAAGGTGCACACATGACCCTTCAAGAATCAAGGTCTATATTAGAGGATCTCCTTGAGGAGACTAGTCAGAGATCCACTACATCTATATCAAAAGAGATTTAGACATATCCTTCAACCACATTGATAGAGGATGTTGGTGGTTTGGCAGTGGAGCACTAGTTGATGGAGGATCATGAGAAGTACCCAGGATCACTAATGAGTATGGAGAGATATGATATGGAGACATAAGAGGATTTCCATCGGTCACAAGGACCACCATTCACAAGGTTTTTTAGATAGTTGGGCACACACATACACATGGGGATTCCAGAGCAATGGGCAGTTATGAGGACACTTCCATTTGTGTTCCAGGATTGGTTGACCTTCATGTAGTGGTTGAACCATTAGTACACCTAGGATCCATGAAGTTGCAAGTATATACAAGATATTACATGAGTATGCAGAGGCATATGATGATGAGTGGTAGTTCACAAAGACATGCAGAGGTGGACGCACTAGATTGCAGGGAGGAGATGTATTTAGTAGAGCATGGAGATTCCTCTTCCTTGTAGCAGTATATAGATCTGGGAGATCACCGTCACGGTAGAAACAATTGCATGAGTGATGATGGTTGGAGAGTGATAAACCAATATTTTGTGGAGATTCCTACTATTTGATGCAGGAGCATCTCTCCACGTCAGCGAGCCAGCCAGCCAGCCACGTCAACGCGCATGCATTCAAATGTCGAAAGGGAGGTGCAGTCCTCATTCAAATTTGAAATGAATGTAATTAAATGTTTTAGGCTTGTGAGCCATGGAAGCCGTGCCTTTGTACAGGCTATAGATAGGATCGACTTTAATGCTAGATCGGCTGAGATCTAGATCTAGATGCTGGACTAGACAGCCATTTATTGTAATTTATTAGAGTAGGTAGACCTCGAGGGAAGCGCTCAATGAGCCCCTCAGGTAAAAGAGATTTTGAGATCTCATTTTGAGAGAGACGAGTGAAGAGATAAGGTTGTAGAGGAGAGCTAGAGAGAGCTCGAGAACACATTGTAATTATAGGCATTTGCCATTGTTGAATATAATCAGAAGCAGTTTTTCCTGCATGAGTTCTGTGTTATATGGATGTCTGTATCTGTTCTTTTATATGCTGTGAATGTATGTTTGTTAAGCATTTGCAGGGATTCTGTTTGATTTCAGGTTGAAGGTATTTGAGGTTTCATGCCAGGAGGGCGTGACAGAGCACTGTGGTCTCTGAATACCAGTGCATTGAGGATGCACTTCTGAACACGACGAGGTTCAGACAAAGGCGTGCTGAGGCACACAAACTGGAATCATCAACTCAGGAAGAAGACCTGTGAGGTTGTTGAACACCTTAGGAGGTAAGGTTGTGTGGCTGAAACACAGTTGCAGATAGAACTTGGCTATAAGTTCTGTAGAGCTCTGCCAGGTGGGCATTGAGCATCTGCACAGTGGTGCTGAAGAAGAACTCTGCTGAGAGTTGAAGGAGGAAGTAGAATCACTAAGGATTCTGTGAGAAGCTCTGCTAGGTGGGCATTGAGCCAGTGCAAGGAGTGCACAGAGGAAGGAACTCCATTGTGAGTTCAGACAGAAGACAGAATCACTGAGGATTCTGTGAGAGCTCTGCCAAGTGGGCATTAAGCAAGTGCATAGGTGCACAAGGGAATAGAACTGTTGAACATTTTGTGGAGAAGATACTCTGCCAGGAGGGCGTCGAGATAGTGTGCAGGTAGGCATAGAGAGTGAAGAGAACTCTTTGAGTTCTAGAGCTGAAAGAAGAGTCCACTGAGGGACCTTTACTGGGTTATTGAATACCCAGAAGCACTCAGCAAGAGGCTACTAGACTGAAGGATAAGCTCAGGAGGAATTGGTGTTTTCATACGCGCAGTGAGGATCAATTTCGAGGAGCTCGCAAAGAGAGGAGCAGCAAGGTTGAAGCCTTTGGAAGATTTAAATTCTTCCAAGTCTAGAAATAAGGCGCGCAGGAAGCTCAGGAGGAGCCTACAGAGGAGGAGACCGACAGCCGTCGGATCTCATATAGAAATCTCGTCAGCCGTTGGATCGGGAGGAGTTGCACGGAGATTAGCCTCTGGAGGAGGAGCGCACGAGGAGAAATTATCTGAACCGTCAGATCTTAGATCAAATCACCGACAGCCGTCGGATATACAAGAGTCACAGGGAGTTAACCCCGTGAACAGGAGGAGAGAAGTCCCAACAGGCATCAGGATACAGGCCATCGGAGAATCAAGATTCTCGAGGTCATGAGAATCGGGACAACAGCAGTCGCGAAATCCCGACGAGGATCTGGACCGTCCATTGGGCAGAGAGTACATGGCAACCATCTAGCACCATCGGAGGAAGTCCCGACAGGGAAGCGTCCATCGGCATTTGGAGTTCATCGGGATATCGGGGATCCCAGTGATAAGTGATTTGTGTATTTTGAAATCGCGATCCAAGAAACCCTGATCAGTGGGAGCCAGCTGTCGGAACAGCAGAGGAGGACCACGTCGTAGTGGAGGACAGCTGTCAACTAAATGGAGAATCGAGATTTGGACGATCGGGAATCCCGTAAGAGTTTGCATCGTGACATCGAAAACCCCGAAACCCCGATGGGATTTATAGCTACGGTTGTATGGGGAGCGGTCACATGGATCATTGCATATCCAGAAGGGGCTAAAGCTCAGAAAAGGAGCACATCGGGTATCGGCATATCGCGAGTCCCATGGACATGTGCGTTGACATCAAAAGTGCTGAAACTCTGATGGGGGGGGGGACTTGACTGCGGTCACACGGAGACAGGTCATATGGACCATGCTCTAGCCAGGAAAACCTGACACAGTAAAGGTCTTCGCCTATCACCCCGCAGGGTCTCTTCACCTGACCTCCTGCTCACATGATCGTTCTCAAAATCCCCTTTCTGGCGAGTCGAAGCGGCTCTTTAGATATCGGAATGGAATCCTTGACAAACACCTGATACATAGGTCCTTTCTTTACCCTGTCACGGCCTCTGCACTTAGTCGTGGTTATTCCCGACTCACTATCGGGATTTCGGGGCTCCTACTGTCGAGAGTCACAGTCCTCTTGATTCCCCGATTGTCGATGCACCTCTTTCACACGCTAGCCCTCCTGGCTCAGCTCCTACTCATATGACCATGCCTCCGCAACCATGGCCTTACCTCCTTTCGCGGCTACTCCTATCGGAGTTTCGGCACTTGCGATGTTGAAATACGCATGTACCCAAGACTCGCGATTCCCCGCATCGCGACGCACCCCTTCCTTCTCAGCTCTATCCCTTCCCGGATATACCATGGTCCATGTGACCACTTACCATATGACCATAGTCAAACTTCTCGTCAGGGTTTTCCCTATCGCGATATCGAAGGGTATGGACTCCTTGTCCCCGGGATCCCCGATTTCTCGATTTGTGATATCCTCTGGATCGTTGATAGCTAGCCTCCACTACGCCTCTGTCCTCCTTCTCTGCTACAGTGACAGTTGTTCCCCACTGATCGGGGTTTTGCGAATTGTGATTTCAAAATGCGCTGATCTCTTGTCACTGGGATCCCCAATATCCCGATTGACTCCAAACACCAATGGGTTGACTTCCCTATCGACTCTTTCGCCGATGGCACCAATTTCCTCCAGTTGTCCTCCACGCCGACTCCTGTCGCGACTTTTCCCCATTGCGCTGATGGTTTCCACTTGTCCTCCTAGATGGACGATCCCGATTACGTCAGGATTTTGAGACTTCCAATGTCCCATTCCCCTTGTCCTCAGGAACTCCGATTTCCCGATGGATGCTTATGCTGACGGGCACTTGATCTCCAACACCTATCCCTTAGATGGATGGCTCTGATCTTGTCAGCATTTTGAGACCTAAAAGTCTCGATGCCTGGTGCCTCGGATCTCCAATACGGACAATCGCGTGACACGTGTCCCTCTTCAGACGGACGACTCATATTAACTCTCGGGATTTCAAGATTTTCAAAGTCCCGGTTCTCATGACCTCAAGAACTCCAATTTCTCAATGGCTCTTATCTTCCTCGCAGCTTCTGCAGATCCGACGACTGTCGATGATCCTGCAAAAGATCTAACGGCTCAGACTACTTCTTCGTTTGCATGCCTACTCATGCGCTTAATCTCTGCGCACCTTCTACTGATCCAATGGCTGACGGGATTTCTATATGACATCGGATGGCTATCGGTCTCCTCCTTCTGTAGACTCCTCTTGAGCTCCTCCTGGATGCTTAAACCAACAGTCCAGATCTGTTCCCCTGCCGATCCGATGGCTAACACTGCTCCTCCTAAGCTTATGCGCTTTCTTCCCAACCTTGGAAGAATTCTTCTTCTCAAAGGCCTCGACCTTTGCTTCGTCTCCGCGAACTCCTCGACTATGAGTCCTCGCCGCGCGTATGAAACATTGCCCTTCTTGAGATTTCTTCTCCTTCCGGACTCTTGAAGGATTCTTTGACTCCTGCGCCTCTGTAGAGTCTTCACATACCAAAGTGCTATCTCTTCTGAGCTTATGCAAGTACTCAGACCCCTTGGGGGATTTAGCCTTTCTTCTCCCTCATATGGAGAACTGTAATAGCCTCCTAGCTGACTGTTTTCTCTTGCTTGTATATTTCAGGAAAGAGGGGAATAGAGGAGGCAGAAGAAGACAGAGTTGTTGAGGACTCTATGATGATTGTTTGCAGGTAGGCAATGATGAAGAAGACAGTCAGGGAGACTATGAGATGATGAAGCTGGACACACTCAGGATGCAGAGTGACAACAGATTTGCTAGGAAGGAAAATAGAGGCAGCGATAGGGCTACTGAAGGTCGTAGGTATGCTGGGAGAAGAGAGCTATGGAGCCAAAAGGATATAGATGAAGAGCTCGCAGATATAAAGAGAGAATTGGCGAGACTTGAATTTAAGTTGCGGCAGGAGAAGAAGATGGTTCAGATATGCGAACCAGAGACTGAGGAAAGTCTCAATGATTTGGAATCTGAAATGAGATTGGCTGATGATCTCAAATACAGCTAGGAGGGAAGAGCAGAGGAAATTCCAGATTGCCAAGAGGGCAACGAGTTGAGATCAGCTGAGGATCTCATGGACTGTCAAGAGGACAGCTAGGGAATTACACATTTCCAGCTGGGCAATGAAAGGAGATCATTGCGGGATCTCGAAGACTGTCAGGAGGGCAGCAGAGACATCCCATATTTCCAGGTGGGCAGGGATGAGCAGATGAGTTGGGATCAGCCCGATAAGCTGACAGAGATGATGAGACTGTCTGAGGGTCTCATAAATCCAGAGATGAATTTAGATCAGCAGGTACAACTGACAAAAGAGGAGGAAGATCAGGATGGTATTCTGATGATTGGGGGAATTGGAGTATTCCTACCATGTGCCCAGGAGGAGGTAGAAATTTGTGTTTCAGACGGTGCAACAGCAGAACAATCACACCTAGAGATGACTGTCAAAAGGAAATTGGAGCTGACAATGACTGTCAGGGAAGAAGAAGAATTGGAGTAGACTTTGGAAGCTGCCCAAGCAAAAGAAGGAAAAGAGAGCGAGCATTCTGAGCAGTGTCTCAGCATATTCATCCAGGGAGCTGAAAAGAAATAAGTTGTAGCACTGAAGCTAGCAGGGGAGGAAGTTGAAGAGAAGGCAGGTAAAGTTATCACTCCATGGGAGATGGAGCTAGAAATGCTGGAGGATTGGTTGAACAATCCAGAGCCAGCAAGAGAACTGACAGAAGATGAACTGTCAGGGAGTATGACTGAGCAGCAAGTCAGTCAGGAAGAGACTGCAGAGTTGAAGTCTGCAGTAGAGTGGCAACTTGAGGCCACAGATGAAGATGAAGAAAGAATCATGGGAGGTCATGGTGATCTACCCAATTGCAGAAATTTTTTGCAGCTGAGGAGACTACATGAACAGAACCAGCCACTGGTGCAGCTGGATGAGGTGATCATGGAGATCATGGAGCTGATGTTGGAGTCAGCAGACACTGCCAGCAGGGAGAGGCTGAGCAGAAGAAAAGAAGCAGCAGCAGCAACAGCAACAAGAGAATGGAGCAGATGGGAAGCTCCAAATATTCATTTGGGATCCAGGAGGATTCCAACAGCTTAGAGGGGAAGCGCATGAGCAGGAGCTCATGATTTTTCAGCTGAGGAGTTTGATGCAGGAGCATCTCTCCATGTCATCCATCCAGCCACATCAGCGTGCATGCATTCAAATGCCAAAAGGGAGGTGCAGTCCTCATTTAAATTTGAAATGCATGTAATTAAATGTTTTAGGCTGGTGATCCATGGAAGCCGTGCCTTTGTATAGGTTGTAGATAGGATCGACTTTAATGCTAGATCGGTTGAGATCTAGATCCAGATGCTGGACTAGACAACCATTTATTGTAATTTATTAGAGTAGGTAGACCTAGAGGGAAGCGCTTGATGAGCCCCTCAGGTAAAAGAGATTTTGATATCTCATTTTGAGAGAGACGAGTGAAGAGATAAGGTTGTAGAGGAGAGCTAGAGAGAGCTCGAGAACACATTGTAATTACAAGCATTTTCCATTGTTGAATATAATCAGAAGCAGTTTTTGCTGCATGAGTTCTGTGTTATATGGATGTCTGTATCTGTTCTTTTATATGCTGTGAATGTATGTTTGTTAAGCATTTGCAGGGAGTCTGTTTGATTTCAGGTTGAAGGTCTTTGAGGTTTCATGCTAGGAGGGTGTGACAGAGCACTGCGGTCTCTAAATACCGGTGCACTAAGGATGCACTTCTAAACACGGCAGGGTTCAGACAAAGGCGTACTGAGGCACACAAACTGGAATCATCAACTCAGGAAGAAGACCTGTGAGGTTGCTGAACACCTCAGGAGATAAGGTTGTGTGGCTGAATCACAGTTGCAGACAGAACTTGGCTGTAAGTTCTGTAGAGATTTTCCAGGTGGGCATTGAGAATCTGCACAGTGGTGCTGAAGAAGAACTCTGCTGAGAGTTGAAGGAGGAAGTAGAATCACTGAGGATTCTGTGAGAAGCTCTGCCAGGTGGGCATTGAGCCAGTGCAAGGAGTGCACAGAGGAAGGAAATCCATTGTGAGTTCAGACAGAAGACATAATCACTGAGGATTCTGTGAGATCTCTGCCAGGTGGGCATTGAGCAAGTGCATAGGTGCACAAGGGAATAGAACTGTTGAACATTTTGTGGAGAAGATACTCCGCCAGGAGGGCGTCGAGACAGTGTGCAGGTAGGCACAGAGAGTGAAGAGAACTCTTTGAGTTCTAGAGCTGAAAGAAGAGTCCACTGAGGGACCTTTACTGGGTTACTGAATACCCAGAAGCACTCAGCAAGAGGCTGCTGGAGTGAAGGATAAGCTCAGGAGGAATTGGTGTTTTCATACGCACAGTGAGGATCAATTTCGAGGAGCTCGCAAAGAGAGGAGCAACAAGGTTGAAGCATTTGGAAGATTTAAATTCTTCCAAGTCTAGAAATAAGGCGCGCAGGAAGCTTAGGAGGAGCCTACAGAGGAGGAGACCGACAGTTATTGGATCTCATATAGAAATCTCGTCAGCCATTGGATCGGAGGATTTGCGTGGATATTAGCCTCTGGAGGAGGAGCGCACAAGGAGAAATTATCTGAACCGTCAGATCTTGGATCAGATCACTGTTGGTCACTATAATTGCTTAATTAATTTCAAACAACCAAGTGAAACATAAATTATCAACCCAGGGAAGTCTTTTGTTTCAAAGATAGCCACGCACTGTATATGCTCAATTC